>WNWU01020975.1:0-47827 GCA_012654045.1 Ptyas mucosa | reverse complement strand
AGAATAGAATAGAATAGAATAGAATAGAATAGAATAGAATAGAATAGCAGAATTGGAAGGGATCTTGGAGGTCTTCTAGTCCAACCCCCTGCTTAGGCAGGAAACCCTACACGACTTCAGACAAATGGTTATCCAACATCTTCTTAAAAACCTCCAGTGTTGGAGCATTCACAACTTCTGGAGGCAAGTTGTTCCACTGGTTAATTGTTCTAACTGTCGGGAAATTCCTACTCAGTTCTAGGTTGCTTCTCTCCTTGATTAGTTTCCACCCATTGCTTCTTGTCCTTCTACCCACAGGTGCTTTGGAGAAGTTAAGCATCATTTACTGCTACTCAATCTTCCCCTTTCAAGCGTTCCCATTAACTCTGCAAATGAGAGGAACATGCATTAGCTGAAATAAAGTTCTTTTTTTTTTTCCCCAAGAAGCTTCAAAATGTTTGTTGCATGGAGTGCTTGTTTTTCCGGATTCCAGCCATTCTACTGTACTTCATTCCTCTTTGCCAATATTACACAGGTAGTTAGTTCCTCATGCTGCAACTGCTCAAAGTTACGACAGATCCTTCAACAGCTACTTACAACCTGGTTTTGAAGTTCTGAGGTTGGTCTTCCCCATATGACCACATTTTGAGCACTCAGGCCCGCGTTGTCCCATGGTCACATGACCATAATTTACGACCTTCCCCCCCCTAGAAACTGGTTGTTTACTTTCAGTTCCTGGGGGGAAAAATCTCTATAGTGACAATATATTTGCTTAACATCTATGGAGTTTGCTCAATAACCACAGTATTTGCTTTATAGCTGCTGTAAAAAAAAAAAGGTTGTACAATCAGATCCAGTCATACGATGATCTACTTTATGACCATCATGCCTTCGATCATAAATGGGTAGGCTCAGTTATGGTCATAAATTGAGGACTACCTGTATCCCTCCCCCCCCCCTCCATTTCTCATTCATTTGCTGGTCTGAACAGTTTTCCTTAAACCAGTGATGGCTAACCTTTTTGCCATCGCGTGCCAAAAGCAGGAATCGTGTGTGTGTGAGGGGTCGCATGCGCATGTGCCCACACCCATAATTCTATGTGCCCTGCCCCCCCAGTGCATGCACACGCAACCCCTCCGCGCAATCCCCACTTTTGGCACGTGATGGCACGGTGGGCTTGGTAGGCCAGTTTGTTGCCCTCCCCAGGCTCCAAAGTCTTTCTAGGAGCCTGGGGAGGGCGAAAACAGCCTTCCCCACCACTCCCGGAAGCCCTCTGGAGACCAGAAACAGCCTATTTCCTGACTTCCGGTGGGCCCAGAAGGCCCGAAAATCATCTGAGCTCACGTGCCCACCGATATGGCTCCACGTGCCACCGGTGGCACACATGCCATAGGTTCGCCATCACGGCCCTAGACTATTTTCAGAGAGGGGGCTGGGAATAGTTCCCTTTAAAGATTTTTTGATTCTTCAAATGGTGGGAATTCCCCAAAGTTTCCAAACAACTTTTTTCTCGACAACTGGGATTGTCCTGTTGCACAATCAAAGCAGGGCTCTGTCCTTGAACAGTGGAGAAAGAGATACTATCAAAACGCCATCCTCCTGTGTGAAAATGCACTCACAATCTAAATATAAAAGAAGCAAAACAAATCAAGCAACAAGTAAGTATTCAAGCTGCAGCAGGCTAACATCTTACAAGAAAGATAAAACTCAAAACTCCACAGGATAAACCACCTTCTTCCCTGTATATTGAAAAACAGGCATGGTGATGATCACAGAAAGTCCTTTTAATCTATTACTTTTTGCAGTACAAAAGATCGCTTTTTAGTTGGGATTATTGGAGGCAGGGGAGAACGTGTACCAGAACCTCAATAAAAACAGCTTCTGGTTTTGGGTTTCTTCTGCCTGCTCCAAAGCTGTTTCCTCTTGCTCAGCTATCTCCCAGCTCATTTTGAATGTGGAAAAAAAAATGATTATGCGTTTTCACAAAGCAATGACTACACTTGAAAGGGCACGTTCACCCTTTTGTCAGTTTGCAAACACTGTTGACAGTGGCCTGTTTGTGACAGCTTTTCTTGTGCATGCAGAAATAGTTGTGTGGTGAGTGCTAAATAAAACAAGAGAGATAAGGGTGGAATTCTGAAATCCATTGCTTGGGTTGGAGCCCACTGAGTGCATTTCAAAACTAACCTCACAGCTGCAGCCCTAGCAAAAAAGGACATTATTTGATGTTGGATAAACAAAACAAGATTGCTGCTTTGTGGTCTTAGCAGCCGTGGAAGACTGTCAAGCTAAGTCACAAATTTCCCTTTTCAAGGATTTTAAGACATTAAAAATATGTCCGTTCCCTACCCTGCCCTCCAAAATGCTTTATCCCTTGAAGGGATGCCTGAAGTGAGGGCTGTATACTGCTCTTTATATTACCTTTTAATTTTATCTCACCTAAAATGCAAGCTTTTTTTTTTAAAAAAAGAAGATCTGAATGACATATTTCATAAACAGAACAATAAACTATAATTCTGAACATGGTTTGATCTGAAAAAAGTCACTTGGCTGAGATGGATGGATATAAAAATTAGAAAGAAAGAAAGGAAGGAAGGAAGGAAGGAAGAGAAAGAGGAAGGAAGGAAAGAAGGAAGGATGTAGGGGGGAAGGAGAGAAAAGAAAGAAAAAAGGAAGGAAGGAAGTTTTAGTAGGCAGAAGTTCCTTACTGATCTTGCCTGGATCGGAAAGCTAAAATGGGGTGGCATTCTTACCACAGGTAATCCATCCATTTTTTAGTGATCGTTCAAAGTTACAATAGCACTGAAAAAAGTGACTTATGACCAGTTTTCACATTTACGACTGTTGTAGCATCTCCAGGGTCACATGATCAAAAGTTGGGTGCTTGGCAAGTGGCATGTATTGAGCACAGGGATCATTTGATCACCATTTGTATCCTTCCTAGACGGCTTCCAATAAGCAAAGTCAATGGGGGGACGGGGGATAAGAAATAAGAAAATTCCACTTAACAATGGAAGTGATTCGCTTAACAACTGTAGGAAAAAGTTATAAAATCGGACAAGCCTCACTTAACAACTGTCTTGCTTAACAATGGAAATCTTTGGACTCAATTGTGGTCGTAAATTGAGAACTACCTGTATTCAACTGGGGGTTCATCTGAGAAAATGAGAGCTATAGGTTAGATCACGGGTGTCAAACTCAATTTCATTGAGGGCTGCATCAGGGTTGTGTTTGACCTGGGGGGAGGGCATGGCCAGGGTGGGGGTGGCCAGCTTGATGTCACTCATATCGGGGGGGCGCCTGTGGTGGCCCAAGTGCTTTGCCAGTGAAAATGACCTCCCGACCTCCGTTTTTGGCTGTGACGGCCCCCTGCAACCCTCTACCAGCGAAAACGGAGCTCAGGAGGGCCCTCCCAAGCTCCGTTTTCACTGCCAGAGGCACTGCAGGCCGGTCCTTCACTGTTTCCAGGGTGGCCCCATAGGCCAGATCTAAACATCTCGTGGGCCGGATCCAGCCCCTGGGCCTTACGCTTGATGCCTGGGTTAGATTGAGAAAATATCCTATTAGAACGCAGTGACAAATCACTTGTGTGCTACTTTACCAATGGTTGAATCCCTGAAGAATATGTATATAGGGGATAGAAAAATAGTGCTTAATCTCTTGCACTAATTCTCACAAGATACCCTTATGTTGACTCCATCCATTGCAGATTATCTTTTAACATTAAAGAATTGGAAAAAAAATTGGAATGAAAGATAGGGCAAATTTTAAGAACATTAGAGAATTCCAACCACCAAGATATAATGACCAGGAATGATAGTAACTCAGGATTTCTGAGAGTCAGGAAGTATAATTCCATCCTTCTTAATTTCAAATGCTAATAGTCTCTCATTCCTCCTAGTTTAACGTCTTTCTTTCTTGACTTGATTTTTTTTCTTGATTTGTCTTGATTTGTCAAATACAAGGATTCTCAACTATTTTGAGCCAGTAAGCAGAGTTTGAATTTTGAAAACAGATCCAAGAATTCTCTCAAAAGGACCTTTGCTTCTGTTCTCAGATGTGATTCCCTCTCCAACCCCGACATCTGTTTCTCCCCTCTTCCTTTGTACATGATTAAGTCTCTTTCTATTAAGCTTCTTTAATTAAGCCTCTGGTTTCTGCTCCCATTTTTCAACCTGGTTTTGAAGGGGAAAGCGATCTGATAGCACTGGGTCCCTTGATAAATAAATAAAATAATAATCAAAGACATCAACAGTAAGTAGTAGTACGTGTAGAAAAGATTACATGGGTTTTCCCAAAGGTGCTTTTTCTCAGAGCTGAAGAAGCGAAAGGTCTTCAAAGAAAAACCAGAAAGTCCAGTTGCCTCTTGAAAAAGCACCTTTGGGACAACCATGACCTGGATGACTGAGAATCACCATAGACATTACACTGATTTGTTTACCATGAAATGCTAGAATAAAAAAATAACTGCAAGTAAAGTAACATAGTACAATCATTTTACTTTGCAGACTTATAATTTGCCATGATTTGATAACCTGTAGTAATAAGTCTTTATCTCTGAGAGTAAAATACAGAACTAGAGCTTATCCATTGTCTTCAAACCCCAGACCAGACTTAAATGGATTGAACCAGAGTTGCTGTTGCAACAGAAAGATTTGGTTCTATTTTCTTCACTCACAGTAACAAGATCCAAGTTATGAATGTGGAAAGTACAGTATGAAGAAAGATACAAAACCCTGGCTAAAAAGATGCCTCAGTCTAATACTTATCCATTACCCTACACCAGGGGGTGTCAAACTCAATTGAGGGCCGCATCAAGGTTGTGTTTGATCTCAGGGGGCCGGGGTGGGTGTGGCCAGCTTGGTGTCACTCGTGTCAGGGGCATCTGTGGTGGCCCGAGCGCTCTACCAGTGAAAATGAGTTCCCAAGCTCCATTTTTGGCTGTGACGGCCTCCTGCAACCCTCTGCCAGTGAAAATAGAGCTCGGGAGGGCCCTTCTGAGCTTTCTTTGCTGTTTCCAGGGCATCCCCATGGGCCAGATCTAAGCACCCCTGTGGGCTGGATCTGGCCCCTGGGCCTTGAATTTGATACCCCTGCTCTACACAGTGTTAGTCATCCAAAGATAGATGGTTTGTAGAAACTCAGATTTTTTGAGCAAGTCAACTTTAATGGGAATGCATCATTTATGAATAATACCCTATTGGTTAATAGCCATGATGTCATTGATACCTCTTTCATTATTTCCATAGTAGCTGTTGCTTTTTTTTTCTCCAAGTGAAGGATGTCTGAGCATTGCACTAGAATGCTTAATGTACTAATTTGTGTATCTACCATAAAGTTAGAATGCTTGACTTATTTCTAAGATGAAGAATCAGCCACAAATGTTTGCAAAATCTTACAATTGTGACCCAACCGAGCAGCTGGAAGATGGCATGTGATTTCCAATATGTCCTGGTACTAAGAGGATTGTTGGGTTGCAGAACCAAGAGGCAACTTCTGCACATCAGACAAAGAGCAGGATTTGTATCCAGCTGCTTGTTTGATAGCTGTAGTCGAGAACACAACAGCCAACAAAGAACAAAAAGAAAAAGAAACCAATTCTTGTAAATGGATTAATTCATGTTACATGCAAAATCAGAGCCTTTAGTGTTCACAACACAATAGGAGGTCCTGTCCGCTGGGTGGTAATAAACACAAATGTCATACAAAGATTCATCATCAAGGATGTAGTTGGTGCTGAAATATTTCAGGGAGATGTGTTTTATTATTACTCTCAAGTGGTGAAACCAATGGAAGATTAATATTCTGTAGTCTCAGTAGCCTAATTAGGCTACAACTAGCAGTCTAACGATTGCTTGTTCATGTTATTATTGCTTGAAATAATGTAGAAGATTGTAAATGTATGTTGAATAATGGGCTGAATTAAGTGATGAAGGAAGTTAATGTCTGGAGACCAAGGGTTGCACTTAAATTTGAATGGTATGTCAGATAGTACATTTATAAGGCAGTAGGCAATTAAATTATTTTTCACTATCATGTATTTAATTATTTTCAGCTTCCATCCTATTATTACTGGGTAGCAATGTTTTTTATCCTATAATTTGTTACGGTGCTTCAAGGTTTGGGAATTCTATGAACTAGGACATGGGTGTCAAACGCACAGCGTCACGTTGCTCTCACAAGACATTTCGCGACGTTTTTCCCATTTGTGGAGCTGGGATGGGTGTGGCCTGCGTGTGATGCATCCAGCCCGTGGGCCGTCAGTTTGACACCCCTGATCTAGGACATCATACCTGGGCCGCAAAAATCTTAGATGGAAGCAAAACATTCGAGTTTTCAGAATCTCACTGGCTTCAGCTACTGTCATGGTCCTATGGATTTTTGCTGCCCAGATATGAAAATCCTACTACATGCAGCCCTGACATCTTGGATTGTGCATCAGGGAAATAAGGTAAGTGAGACCTGGGGTAATCACAATTTAATTTAGATAAACAAAAGAGGGATAGAAATAGAGCCCATGTTTTTTTTTGGTACAGAGGGCTTCCCATGATCAGACCTGTAATCTCCCCATAAAAGGTTCTAAAAGCAGAGGTAGAACATTTGTTCTAGACAGCCACAATAATTAGAATGACCATTTCTGAGTTGAAGAGTAGTCTAGTCAAGATATTTTAGACTTTCTGTCGCAGCTGCCCACTTGAGGGGACTGAAAATCCCCAAGGCCAGACTGTCTAGAAAGGGCAGAAAGTGGAGGTGGAGCAATGCAAAGGATGATGATCTTCTGCGTGAAAGAAATACAGTAGAACCTCTGGTCACGAACGCTTCTGACCATGACCAAATTGGGTTCTGACCAAAAAATTCACAATTTTTTTTCGTGGCCAATTTCCCCTTCCGCGCCATTTTTTATGTAAGCACCAAATTTCCAAAATTAGGTTTGGGTCATGACCAAATCAGGATGCAACCAAAGTTATGGAATGAATTATGGTCGTGACCAGAGGTTCTATTGTAATCTCATTTTATGTTCCGTCCCCCCGATTACTATTACAATATTCCACTTCAAGTTATTTTCCCTCATCTGATAAAAAAGCCTGAAACACACCTGAAGCAATGTTGAGAGTCTTTTACTGCTATGGAATGGACATTTAGATGAATAAGATATAAGTCCTAAATGGCAATTAAAAACTAGCTGCAAGGAACAAATTCAATAAACACTTTGTCAAGAGATGGCATATAGATATTACTTCCTTTACAGACAAGAGAGTAAGTAAGGCCTACTTAAATGAATGACAGGTCCACGGAAAGCAAAAAAATGAAATATTTTACTCCTTAATCACTGAATAGTCACTATCTCTTAATTCAATATATGTAATAATTAAGAATAGATTCAAACCCCTCATTCTGACCTTTACTCAGAAACCAAGACATGTGCCTAGGACTTATGGAGATTAAATCCACAAAATTGAGGAAACCTATTGTAAGGATTTGAAAACCACTGTAAAAAGTTGCTTGGATAAAATATGCCTATATATCTCGATCTCAGGATTAAGAATTGCTAATTTATATAAATACAGAAAACTATATTTAAATTTATATTTTATATATAAATTTATACTTAAATTTATATTTTATATATAAATTTATATTTAAAGCCATACATGACTGACAGGAAAAACTTTACCTTTAATTTATATTAAATTAAATCTAATAGAAATAAAAAGTATATAATTCTGAAACTTTATTTCTGCTGCAGACAGAACAACATTAATATGACAACAGTCCAACAGTTCTCAGCCTTTTCTTCACCATGAACCCCCTTTAAATATCTTTTTGTGGCCATGAATCATGGCCACGGACTCCCAAGACTTAACTCATTATTTAAATCAGAACATTTGTTCGATCCTTTGTGGACCCCCTGTGATGACACAGTGGCCTCTCAGGGGTCCATGGACCACAGGTTGAGAACCACTGATCTATAGAAATGATAACAGTCTACAGCAGGGGTGACAAACTCAAGGCCCGGGGGCCAAATCTGGCCCACTGGGTACTTAAGTCTGGCTTGCGGGGCCACCGTGGAAACAGCGGAGGATTGGCTCATGGTGCCTCTGCCAGTGAAAACTGATTCCCAAGCTCCATTTTCAGCTGCCACAGCCCCCTACAACCCTCTGCCAGGAGAAATGGAGCTTGGGAGGGCCGCACACTTGGGGGGGGCACACCCAGGAGGGCTGCACGCTTGGGAGGGCCACACGCTCAGAAAGGCCATTCTGGCAGAGTGCTTGGGTACCCACAGGTGGCCCCGACACGAGTGATGTTGAGCTGGCCACACCCTGGTCACACAACCCTGATGTGGCCCTCAATGAAATGAAGTTTTAACACCCCTGGTCTACAGAAACTTGCTCCAGCTACGTCAGAAATTCCATGGTTAAGAATGAAGTTTCAGGTATAGCTAACAGGAAGAAAATATGGTGACAATATGCTCTCAGGAAAGCTCTCAAGATAAAAAGGACAAGCTTGTTGCCGAACAACCGAGTGAAATTGGCTTTATTATTTAAGGAGATCATCTAAAGCTTAGGTAAAGGTTAGGCACAATGAATGGCATATGCTTATTTCTATCTATGCTAGCTTCCATGGAAATCATCTACAATCTCAAACAAAAGGTCACCCTTTAGCAGTGATAACCTTTTAACTACAGGTGCTAAACCTGGGACCTCTGACATGCAAACAAAGAAGGCTAAACTTTAGGATGAAGCAACATGAAGAAAGTACTTCCATCAGGAAATTCCAAAGAAAGTTTTCATGATTCCTTTGTTTGTTTATTGTCCCTTTAGGCAGTGAAAAAGGGGAGTGAGGAAGTGTAGAGAGTTGGCCTTGTCTTAAGCAGATCAAGGCAACTGCCTCAGGTAAAGAGGTTAGGTCAATTGAAAGGTCTTGCCCTGTATCTCCTTAGCTTTTTAGTTGTCCTCAAATGCTGTGAAGAAAGTTCTCCTTGTATGAGCACTGAAAAGTTTCAATTGCAGGTCTACTGAGTTTTTCTGTGTGATCTCTCTCCCTCCCTCCCTCCCTCCCCCTCTTTTTCTCTCTCGCTGTTCCCCCTTCCTTCCATCCCCCCCTCCCGTATACACAACCATGCCCATGTTGGGAAGATTCATCCACCATACGTAACACTATGTTGCTGCCCCCCCCTCTTTTTTTTTAATCAACCATAGGTCATTGTGTCAAACAGGACATATTAAAGTGACAGATGGAAATCACAGGAACTACATTAATTAAATTTAAATCTGATTTCAATTAGATTAGCTTTTGCCACAACACCATTCATCCATCAAAGGTGAACTTCATTAATCACTCCCTGAATATACCATATTCCTATATAAACCCCACTTCTAAGATTTTGCTGCGTTTGGGGGCAGATATCTCCCCCCCCATTCTCAACCTTCTCAACTTTAAGATGTGTGGACTTCAGCTCCCATTCTCCAGCCAGCATGAAATCCATCATCTAAAAGTTGACAAGACTGAGAAGTACTGCTCCAACCAATGCTTCCTTCTGTCACCATGTCCTTTGAAGTGACACTAGAGTCTCTTCTTTCCACCGGCATATTTCATAGAAGAATAAAAAGGTAAAGGTCCTCATCGCACATATGTGGTAGTCGTTCCGGACTCTAGGGGGCGGTGCTCATCTCTGTTTCAAAGCCGAAGAGCCAGCACAGTCCGAAGACGTCTCCGTGGTCATGTGGCCGGCATGACTAAATGCCAAAGGCACACGGAACGCTGTTACCTTCCCACCAAAGGTGGTCCCTATTCTTCTACTTGCATTTTTTATGTGCTTTCGAACTGCTAGGTTGGCAGAAGCTGGGACAAGTAACGGGAACTCACCCTGTTACATGGCACTAGGGATTTGAACCGCTGAATTGTCAACCTTTTCGATCGACAAGCTCAGCATCTTAGCCACTGAGCCACCGCGTCCCTTAGAAGAATAGTGACACATTATTTATTATAGGTGACCTGAGTTTTGGGGCAATGTCAAAACTTAATTTAAAGAGTGAGAGGGATTTTGTGTGAGTCTTGCTCACATTGTACAAAATCAATTGTGAAGTATTTATTTATTAGATTTTTATCCCACTTAACTCAATGTAGCAAATATACCTAATACTCCTTCCTCCTTCTATTTCCCCCACCACAACACCCTGTGAGGTGAGTTGGACTGAGAGGGAGTGACCAGCCCAAAGTCACCCAGCTGGCTTTCATTCCTAAAGTGGGACTAGAACTCATGGCCTCCTGATTTCTAATCTGGTGCCTTAACCACCAGACCAAATTTATGAAGTATGGTATTGTTTAGCATATTGTGTCTAATTCAGCGGTGGTTTATTCAATAAACAATAAACCATAGCTTGGTATAAAGTTCTTCTGAAACAGAGGAAAGAGTGTATAAAAATCTTATCATTTTCTCTTACCGTATTCTATAAAAAATTCTTAAGATTTTATTGTTATGCTTCGCAGTGAGACAAGTCTTTGGTTAACCCTTGTTTGCTTTCCCCAAAGCATCATAAGAGTCAATAATTTCTCTCAGTTCTACCGTGTTTCCCCGAAAATAAGACCCCGTCTTATATTTTTTTGAGCCCTGAAATAAACGCTTGGCCTTATTGCCATGCACTCAAAAGCTCAACTGGGCTTATTATCAGGGGATGTCTTATTTTGGGGGAAACAGGGTAATACTCTTGCAAGTGCTCTGACTCTACTAAAAGTATCAGATGCGTATTATGTATAAATAATGACACACCAAAACTTTCCTTCCATATTACAGGCTGCAGGCTGCATTCCTTGAAGTGCCCAAGCCATCAGCATTGTAAGCATTGCAAAAGGAGAAAACAAATTAGGCTGTGTAAGCTGGCAGATGTACAAGCATTTAGGCAAATTATTTTCCCAACTGCCCTGTTAGTGGCCTCACTTTACAATAACTTGCTCTTTTTCTGTACCCAGAAGGAAAAAATCCTGCCGGGAAAGAAGCTACCTGTGAAGACAACAACATCACACAAATTGGCATATGGAATAATCTAACGAACAAGCAGTGTTGTGCATTTACCTTATTACTCTAAGCACCATTTTTGATTTTGAAGTTATACAAACAGAGTCTTGTAATGCCGAAATAAATTTTTGCTAGTTAATAGCAAGAACATAAGTAGTGCTCCACTGGGATGGACCCCTGGCTCATCTAGTCAAGCAGTCTGTTCTCACAACAGCCAACCGATTGCACAAGGAAGCCCACTAATCTCCCAGCAGATGGCCTTCAGACAAAGTCACTCTGCCATGAAGGCCAACAGCTGTTGATCTCCAATCACAGGCTTTTTAGCCCCACCTTTCTTTCCCTTGTCTCTCTTAAACAGACAAAAAGAAGCAGGAAAAAAACAAAAACAAAATACAGAATAACAGAGTTGGAAGAGATCTCAGAGGTCTTCTAGTCCAACCCCCTGCTCAAGAAGGAGACTCTATACCAGGGTGCCCAAACATGGCAGCTTTAAGATTTATGGACTTCAACTCCCAGAATTCTCCAGCCAGCTACGGTGGCTGGAGAATTCTAGGAGTTGAAGTCCACAAGTCTTAAAGCTGCCAAGTTTGAAGACCTCTGCTCTATACCATTCTGGACAAATGGTTGTCCAACCTCTTATTAATAATTTCCAGTGATGGATGTTTTTTTCAAAAGGCAACTGGACTTTGTTCTTCCTTGAAGACATCTAGCCTCTCTTTCAAGAAGCTTCCTCAGTTCTGACTGAAGTCAGTCTGTAGTCAGAACTGAAGAAGCTTCTCCGATGCGAAACCAAACGTCTCCAAGGAAAAACAAAGTCCAATTGCCTTTTGAAAGGACACATGAGGGATCCTTGGTGCTCTCTGCGTTTGGTGGCTTTCTTGCAGATGTTTCATTACCCAAACTAGGTAACATTATCAGTGCTAGCAACCAAGCTCGGAGAGCACCAAGGACCCCTCATTTCAACCCTGAGCTAAAAATACACATTTCAGATATTTCTAAATCTTTGGCAATGGGAAGGACAACCCAACATATACTTCATTTCTGTCCCACTCATTTAAGGCACTTCCAGGGTGACAGGATTAGTGTTATCACCATTGCTCCGGGGACACCCATGGGGGCTCCTTTCACATCCCTGTAAAAGAGTTGGAGTGAATGATAGGAGCTCACCCAGCCCGCAGCAGCACTCGGGTCTCAAACGTGGGCTTGCTAACCTCCAACCCACCATCCTAACCACACGAGCCACTGCACTCCTTATATACTTCATTGTACTTCTGTTATACTTCAGGATTTATAATAGCTTCCCTCAGCATACTGTAGTGTGGATGCTGCCTGAAGAATTCTGGGAATTGAAGTTCATATTTCTTCAGGTTGCCAGGGCTGAGAAAAGTGGCCTACTGTTTTCAAGATAAGTTTAGTTTCTAGAACCCCAATTTACAGCTCAGAAGGCTTTGCAGAAAGCTGGTTCACAGTATGGATTCTACAATGATTTATGCAGTTTGGTAAGACAGCATCATTTAAATTAATTTTATTTCTGAAATGAATTGTTCTGAACTATTGTGATCTTATTATATATTATTCCTATTAATTCTGTCCACTTATGGAAAGTGGAGATGTACTTGCCAGACACTGTAAAATTAAATATTTTATGATACAAAACCAAAAGATTAACCATTTAAAACACATGTTATCTGTTTTACATTATTCTTCCTTTGTATTATGGGTTAGAGTTGCAGGTGTAACCACATACCACAAAGCAATTCAGTAAATCAACACCTCTTGTAGATTTAAAACACAGGTCAAAAACTTTTCAGGAGCCAAACTTCACTGCACACTTTCACACAAGTATTTGGGCACCCTCTCAGATTTTAAAATTATCCAAAATTTGACATCCCAGATCTTTGCCTTGTTGAAAAGAAATACAAATTTAATTTTGGAGATTGTTGATGCTATCTAAGCGAATTATCTAAGCGAATTACAGATGCCATGATCCCAATACCTGATGTTAAGATCAGGGGTGAAATCCAACAGGTTCTGGAGAACCGGTAGTGGAAATTTTGAGCAGTTCACAGAACCATCAAATATCACATCTGGCTGGCCCCAGAGTGGGGTGGGAATGGAGATTTTGCAATATTCTTCCCCCAGGAGTGGGGAGGGAATTGGGATTTTGCAGTATCCTTCCCCTGCCACACCCACCAAGCCACACTACGCCCACAGAACCGGTAGTAAAAAAATTTGGATTCCACCACTGATTAAGATCCTCAGTTTTTCTATGCTTTGTACCAAGTCTTTTGATCTGCTGTGAATTTTCTATTGGTGCAATAGAAACAAACAGGAGAAATTTGTAACTACCTTTCGGACTATAGGAAATAAAGTCCTTGAATGATCTTTGGAATCTGACATGGCTACACTTTAAACACCCAGGAATATATGATGTATTTCTCTGTTCTTGCAAAGCTCAGTTGTGTCAAGGCTACTATTTAATTATGTTAGGCCCCAAGAACAAAGAACAGGTGGAATTAGGTCTGAGTACTAATTATTGTTTTTCTTGTATTATTGTTTTATAGACAGGATTTTGCCAGACTTAAACAACTATTTGCATAACTACAGATATACGCTAGCAAGGATCTGCTTTAACCCTCTTCCTCTTGATCAAACATTCCAAACTCTGCATTCTCTTTGCTCCCTGGAATGCAGCCCCTCCTTGCTGGGAAACCAGACTACATTCCCACCACATATTCCCAGTAATTAAGATAGGTGGTCATAACTATTTTACCATCATAAACAAAGCTCTCTTATTTTATCTAAGTTCATCAAAACTAATTTTCCTGGGGCTTCTGCTGTGAGCCATGGCTGATTGAAGACATCTTCCATGAATGAGTGGAAACTACTGCTAGATAGAACAAAAGATCAGGGAGTAACTCTGTCCTTCAAAGCTCTCTGGAGAAGGAGAGAATGGGAGACTGCCACAAGTGCTCTGATGGTCAGCTTCTTTCAAGGAGACTGTAAAAACAGCAGTCTTCCATGAGTCAGAGTATCAGGAATTGAGGGATATATTTTTGTTTTCAGTAGAATCGTAGACTTTAATAAGAACACTAAACCAGCCTAACTCACTTTCTAATCACATTTGGAAATGTTCAATTTAACCACTTTATGGATATTAGAATAATTGGATCTAGGTTACATCTCCTCCCCCCATTCCCAGCCCGTGGAAAAAATGTCTTTCATGAAAGCAGTCCCTGGTGCCACTGGTCTAAAGGATCTGTTGAGAGCCCGTCTTTTCAAGAGCTGCGTAGTCCATGGAATGTATGATAACCCTTCTTAATGACAGCTGCTATACTCTTCCTTCAGAATACATTCAGCCTTTCTTATATTTTGCAAACAGGTAAAATATATTCTAACATGATTTTGGTCCTAGTTGACTCAGTGTCTTTCGTAAGAATGTGTATGATTTAATTTGTTAATGTTTTGTTGTTCACTGCCCAGAGTCCACTAGAAGACATGAGACGGTCTTCAAATATTGAAAAACCAAGAACTACATGTGAAACAGTGGTGAAATTCAATTTTTTTTACTACTGGTTCTCTGGGCATGGCTTGGTGGGTCTGGGGTGGCTTGGTGGGCATGGCAGGAGAAGGATACTGCAAAATCTCCATTCCCTCCCCATTCCTGGGGGAAGGATATTGCAAAATCTCCAATCCCACCCCACTCTGGGACCAGCCAGAGGTGGTATTTGCCGGTTCTCCGAACTACTCAAAATTTCCACTACCGGTTCTCCAGAACCTGTCAGAACCTGCTGGATTTCACCCCTGGTATGAAATCACTTCTGAGTAATTCCCTATTGCTGTATACCTAAGGACGGAATCTTGCCAAACTAAAGCAATTATCTGCAATAACTATAGTATGTGAATTTCTAGGGTGTGTCTGACCTTGCTCTCTTTCTGCCCACCAGACATTCCAAGCTCTAGTGTCTTTTTATCCTCTTGGAAAGAGACCCAACTCCAAACTACATTCCACCACAGCCTTGCAACTGGATTACAAGGCACGCACAGTAAACAACTCACCTCAGGCATCCTGTAGCATTGTAGAAGATATCAGGGTCAGGGATGATGCTTGATTTTGGATAATCTCTATCTGGCCATCCAGTATAAGGAATGAGGACAGTTTCTGTCAATGGCTGCAGGGCTTCCCGGATCAATAAATTTTTCAGTTGGTCATTGGAGGAAAGATTCCACAACAAACCTGCAAAGGCCATTAAAGGAACAGAATGATAAAGTGACTCTTCAGGGAGTTTTGTCAGATAGATAATGAATGGATTAATGGAATTCACTGAATTCTGGATCACAGACTTATTTTATTCCCCTGTTTCATGTTTCCTTAATCATAAAGTGCAAAAATATATTAGGTCTATAAAGAATTCCCTTGGCACATATTTTGCCAATACTTGGATGGTAAATCTAAAGTTAATATATGTAGTTTTCTCCATCAAAACTTCACCACTTGAACTTCTACTTTTCATTTTATTACCCTGTTTCCCCCAAAATAAGACATCCCCTGATAATAAGCACAGTCAGGTTTTTGAGCGCATGGCAATAAGGCCAAGCACTTATTTCAGGGTTCAAAAAAATATAAGACAGGGCCTTATTTTCAGGGAAACACGGTATCTATGGCATATGCTGGAAGCCTACTTTGCCTATACAAACTTTAGAATTTAGAATAGAATTTAGAATAACGGAGTTGGAAGGGACCTTGGAGATCTTCTAGTCCAACCCTCTGCCCAGGCAGGAAACCCTACACCACTTCAGACAAATGGTTATCCAACATCTTCTTAAAAATTTCCAGTGTTGAGGCATTCACAACTTCTGCAGGCAAGTTGTTCCACTTATTAATTGTTCTAACTGTCAGGAAATTTCTCCTTAGTTCTTCATAGTACACCTAAGTCTTTTATATTGTGACCTCTCTGGCTCATTGTTACAGCAGAGATAGACAATCTTCCAACCTTTCCTGAACTAAAACATCTATCCTCCCTCACCATTAGCCATGCTGTTTGGGGTTACTAAGAATTGTAGTTCACTAAACTTCTGGAGTGCCAAAGTTTCTTTCCTTGGAACAGAGAATTCCCATTTTATTTACTATATTTTTCGGACTATAAGATGCATCGGAGTATAAGACCCACCAAGATTTCGAAGAGGAAATCAAGAAAAAGTAGTATATGCCCTCTCTGGCCCCCAGGAGCATTCTGCAGGGCTCCCAAACCAGAGGTTGGTTTCAGCAGGTTCTGACCAGTTCTGGAGAACCGGTAGCGGAAATTTAGAGTAGTTCGGAGAACCGGTTAATACCACCTCTGACTGGCCCCAGCCCCGATCTATTCTCTGCTTCCTGAGTCCCAGATGATCAGGAGGAAATGGGGATTGTGCAGTAACCTTCCCCTGGAGTGAGGAGGGAATAGAGATTTTACAGTATCCTTCCCCTGCCACATCCACCAAGCCACGCCACGCCCACCAAGCCACGCCCACAGAACCAGTAGTAAAAAGTTTTGAATCCCACCACTGTCCCAGACCCTCTGCGCATCCCGTTTTTCACCTCCCAAACCCCCCACGCATTGCATTTTTGCCTCCCCAGGGGTTTGGGAGGCCAAAAATGGCTGTATTCGGTATATAAGACGCACCAACATTTCCACGCTCTTTTGGGGGGGGGAAGTGCGTCTTATATTCTGAAAAATAGGGTATTTCATTGAGACCTAAACAGAACCAGAGTTACTATTAAAGGCATTGTCATAATTGGGCTTATATTTCTGAAGAAGTTCAAATAACAAAGTGGTTTTTTTTTCTTAATAAAACTTCTGGGCTAGTTTTAATTGCACAGGAGTCCAGCCAGATCAGCCAATTCCTAAAGTTTTGCCAAAATGTAGCCCAAGTTAGAAGCAGAATAGACAGGATGGGGTCATAACTGTCAAAGCTAGGGCTGTATGCAGATAGGAGTAGTCTCAGATCTTTACAGCTGTAATCACCAAGGTAAGTCCACATCTCATGATGTCCTGTGTTCTCCAGGAGTGAATGGTGGCTATTAATTTATGGGGGTGGGGTGGGGTGGGGGAATAAATTACGACACAGAGGAGAAAAAACTGCTGTAGCAGAGGATTTTTCTCTATTTTTGTCAGCTTCTCAACAGGAATTCTTTCAATAGGAATAGTGTCTTCTCACAGGGACCCTTTGTAAGTTGTAGAACTTAATGGGCTTGTAGATATGAAGCCCTCCTTTTTGGAGTTCTTCCTGAAATAATAACCCTTTGGCAGTGTTTGCAATAATTAATCTACCAGTTATAACCCTGAATTTTTGCTAGCACTATGATAAAAGTAAACTTACTTTTGGGGTTATGAAGAATTTATTAACCATGTGGTCACTTTTGTTCTTCATGTTTAAAAGGTATTAAAAAAAATCCTATTCTGGTGATTTAATAATTCAGATTAAAAGTGTACCCTGGGAAGGAAAGTCTGGATCTAGTTTGGAATTTGATGAATCTGTAAAAGTTGACGGTAAGAGTTTAAAAGCATCATCTTTCCCCATTTTTTTTTTAAAAAAGAGGATTTGTAAGTATCATCTGACAGTATATCACATGCACGCTGGATCCGTTGTACAAAGAGAACAACTGTTCAGCTCACTGCTCTGAATCCTAGAACACATCTTTTAAATCTTAGTTCAGTGCAGATGGCATTTAAATCTCCACACGATACTTTTCATTCTTGGCTCCTGAATAATTATCCTTTTGAAAACTGCCAATATAGTAGCTATATTGTCATGTTAGGAAGCCAGGGGGATAAGCAATACGTAGGATTTAGGCATTATTGCCATATTTATTCTCCTACCTAGGAGAAACTTTTTTTTTAAAAAAAAGACTTTTTGAAATAAAGAGATTCAAAAGAGACAATCTGGCAATCTTTTAGAAAAAAAAATGAAATTATCAAATCTTAATATGCACTGTTCTTAGAAATAGTTGCGCTGGGCATGTACATATTTCCGTAATCGAAAGCGTCAGCTTGATAGAATCTTAATGCAAGAGAGGTGTGGCTGCTTTTCATATTTATGTTCCCCTCATAACAAGCCTGCCTGCCTGTCCTATAATCCTTCCTGCGGAAGGAATGTTCTTTCATTTCTTAAGATGTATGTTCTATGAGACAAGATCAAGTGCAGGTTAGATGTTCCCCAAAGGCTTTTTGGCTCCCCTTCAAAAGCTAGTTTTGGCTGCCTGAGCTTTGCTGCTCTCTCTTTCGCTACCAACTTTACATTATAATATAGAGAGAATGTGGGTTTCTATTAATCTGGCAGTTATTCTTCCAGAGTTCTCTTTCAGGAGACTTTCATCCTCTGTCATAAAATATGAGCAGTTGACGGAACACCAAATGCAGCCAGTTCTTACAAAGCTATGTGAGTTTAGGAAAGATGCTTAAATAATCCCATAAATTAAAAAAGTAAAGGAGTCCCTATGGATTTTACTCCGCTAGTCGTTGCCGATTATAGGAGGGGGGGATGCTCATCTCCATTTCAAGACGCTTCAGCGCTGTCTGAAGACATTTCCGCGGTCGTTTGGCCATTATTTAAAGATCCATAGAAAAGCAAGTTTTCTTAATTTTGGATTTTAAAGTACAAATAGTCCTTAACTTCAACAGTTCATTTAGTGAAGTTACAATGGCACTGTTCGAAGTTACAATGGAACTGAAAAAAGTGACTTACGGCTGTTTTTCACACTTATGACGGTTGAGGCATTCCCATGGTCATGTGATCAAAATTGAGATACTTGGCTACTGGTTCGTATTTATGACGGTTTTGCAGTGTCCCAGGGTCAAGTGAATCCCCTTTGCAACTCTCTGACAAGCAAAGTCTTTTATTTTAACTTTCATTTTTAATTTTTACTTTCTCGGGGCTGCTCTTTTACCCTTTACCTTTACTCCAAACTTTCTTCTCCTCCCCTTCCTTCCTCTTTCTTCTCCTACTTCCTTCGTTCTTCCTCTCCTTCTCTTTACTACTTTCCTTTCTCTTCCCCCACTCCTCTCTTCTTCCCCCCTTCTAACATTCTCTTCTACTCCTCTTTCCCCTCCCTTTTCTTCCTCTCCTTTTCCCTTTCTTCTTTTTCCTCTCCTCTCCTCTCCTCTCCCTTCCTCTCTCTCTACTCCTTCCCCTCTCCTGTTGTTTCCCTTTTCAGTTCAATCTAAAGTGGTAATTCGAGCAGCCCCGATAAGACAAGCAAAGTCAATGGGGAAGCCAGATTCACTCAACAACCATATTACTAACTTAACAGCTTCAGTGATCCACTTAACAATTGTGGCAAGAAAAGTCGTAAAATGGGGCAAAATTCACTTAACAAATGTTTCACTCACCAACAAAAAGTTTGGGCTCAATTGTGTAAATTGAGGACTACTTGTATTTATCCCAGATTAAATATGGTGGGATAAATGACATTTTCCGAATCTGTGTTATCAAATGCTGAAATCTACACCTTTTTAAAGTTTGCAGCGCATTGTAACTGTTCATAAATCTACACTGTGCGCAACAATACAAGTTAGAAAAAATACACACAAAATGCATAGATTAGGTGGAAAGGCATAAAAAATGCACAGACTTCCATCTAAGCTGGAGACTGGATTCTAGGCACCATAAAACAGAAGCTGTCTTAGATGTCTAACTGACCATAATGAGAAATATTATGGTGGATTATAGGACCCTGTAATAATTGTACAAGTTCTTCCTTGTGTTCTTACATAACAATGTCGAGATACAATACACCGCTTTAAACGATTAAGAAACATTGATAAGAGAAACAATCCACAGTTTTGAGAAGGAAATTTCACCAGAAAAAGTGGGGGCTATTTTAGATAACTGGGAACAAGCAACCATTGTATTTCGAGCATTTTTATTGTGCAAGATTTTAACTCTACTACTAAACCACTAAAATGCAGAGCCTCGGATAACAAGAGACTTCTTCCCACCACCTAACGATAAGATTTTAACATGACTCAAAAACATCTCTAATGGCGAGAATTGCAAAAAGAGCAATCGCTTAACAGGATTTATATCTGTGTTCTGCCAGTCTCCAAAAATTCCTGAACAATGACATAAGGGCTACACAATCTATGGAGGTGTTAATCAAATGGTAATGCTATCAACCTTTCTACAACTTTCCCGTCCATCCCATCACCATCACAGGCTGCCTAATTTGCAGTTGTGATTAAGTTGGAGAGAGGTTGTCATCATTCCAGAGAGTGGGATGAAGTTTGGCTTGAACTTTGAGCCCGGCGTTTTCCTCTGCTTGTTATCACTGCATTGCAAAGCCATGACGTTACATAGTCATGGGACCCTGTCTCATTGTCTGTGGTTGATGGCTAAGGCATGTAAGGGCATTGTTCTTCCAGCCTTTGCTGGGTTTAGCTTCAAAAGAAGAAATGCAGTTTCAGAGAAGGCCGCTGTTAGCTTGCCAATAATGAGACCTTTCTGTTTTCACTGTAGTTCGTCTCTTGGGCTATTTTGTTTCCCCTGAGAAAAATGCATACCAAGGGGTGAATGGGCCTGAAAATCAGCAGTCTGTGAAGCCAGAACCAAAAGTGATAGTCTAAATTTTTTTCTGACATTTTCTTCTCTTTCCCAATCAATTCCGCCCAGGTCAGTAGACTGCCCAGAAGGAAGCATATTATTATTGCCAGATATATGAACTCCTGGAATTACTAGATAGGATGTCTTAAGACCATGGAAACTGCAGCCCCCGCACATCTGGAAAAGGCTAGAAGGCAAACTGGAATAGGCTTGATAGGAGGAACTGACACAGCTCTTCAGTCTTCCATTATCATAGCAGCCTACATAGGATCTTGTCAGTGGTGAAATTCAATTTTTTTTTACTACCGGTTCTGTGGGCGTGGCTTGGTGTGGCTTGGTGGGCATGGCAGGGGAAGGATACTGCAAAATCTCCACTTCCACCCCACTCCAGGGGAAGGATACTGCAAAATCCCCATTCCCTCCCCACTCTGGGACCAGCCAGAGGTGGTATTTGCTGGTTCTCCGAACTACTCAAAATTTCCGCTATCGGTTCTCCAGAACCTGTCAGAACCTGCTGGATTTCACCCCTGGATCTCGTGTTTTCTTGATTTAGAAAAATGAATACTTAAGAGGGACATTTGCCCTGGAACTGTAAATTCTGTTCATTTAATGGACTGACTCTACGCATGTATATTTTGGTATTCCACCCCACTAATGTAATAAAGCGGCTTACTTCCAAATAACTATTGCAGAAATAAAAGTTACAGAATAAAATACACAAGATATATGTGCATTAGATGATTTTCAGATTTTTTTTTTTAAATCCATTGTATGGTTATGTAGTTACACAGGGTATTTTTAAAAATAATAAACTATTTAAAATGTAAACAAGACGGATAAGTCATGATATAAAAAATTGTTTTCCCAAGCTTTATAAAATACCAGAGAACAACCCATACTAAACCCAGCACAACATGTGTGTGTAATAAACCAGGATATCAGTTTTACAATTTGTATTGCACTATGAAACCGTTTCTCATTAGTTACCTGTAATTTGCTTTTTAGTCTCCACATCTCTGGTTTGTCGCAGTAATCTCAGCAGGATTGAAATGCCTTTCTGCTCAGACACTTCCAATTTGTTATCATTGTCTTCATATACCAGGTTCCTTAAAGCTCCACATGCTGCCCTCTGTACTTCCTCATTCTGCACATTCAGAAGCTCTAAAAGTTTGGGAATACCAACTAGGGAATACACCTGTGAAGAGAAGATCATTTATTTTTATACAGATAAGTTTTTATCTCAAAGGATTATTTGACTGTTGGATGAAATCAGTGTCTCGAGTTAAGGATACTATACTGCCCAAAAGTTTTCTTAAAAAACAAACTTGTACCTGAGTGACAAAACTCATTCAAGAAAAAAAAAACATCTGAGATGTTCTAACAAAATGTGGCTTAGTAAAGGTAAAGGTTCCCCTTGCACATATGTGCTAGTCGTTCCCGGCTCTAGGGGACGGTGTTAATCTCTGTTTCAAAGCCAAAGAGCCAGCGCTGTCTGAAGATGGCTCCGTGGCCATGTAGGCTGGCATGGCTAAATGCCAAAGGCGCACAGAATGCTGCTACCTTCCCACCAAAGGTGGTCTCTATTTTTCTACTTGCATTTTTTACCTTCTTTCGAACTGCTAGGTTGGCAGAAGCTGGGACAAGTAACAGGAGCTCACCCCATTATGCGACACTAGGGATTCGAACCGTTGAACTGTCGACCTTTCGATCGACAAGCTCAGCATTTTAGCCACTGGGCCACTGCGTGGCTTAGTACATTTCCCCTAATCATTAACCATGCTTGCAGGAGAGTCTGGGCACCATAATCTAAATGTTTAAAGGTAGTTCTCGCTTAATGACCTTAACTAGGACTGGCAACTCCACCGCGAAGCAAATGGGTTGCTAAATGCACTGAAGACAAATTCCTTGTGTGTCTAATCACACTTGGCCAATAAAGAATTCTACATTCTAAATGGGAAATTACATGACCTGAATGTGCTTTCTGGCTGGGAAGTGATAAGATATTGTTCTCAGTTTCACACCTTGGCTTTTGTTTGTGTCTTAACCATTCTCCCCCCCCCCCCTTTGCAATGTTTGAATGCTGCTTACTTCTCTTTGTACATAACAAAAGCAATGCAATCACACCTGGGACTGGTAGCTGTAGGCCTGCTGTGCAAACAGATCCCTTGAAATCTCTTCCTCTCCAAACTGTCTGCTCTATGATAGAGTGGAGTGAGAAAGGTCGGGCACAGGACAACATATACTGATTGTAATGGTGGTTAATTTTTTCAGCACTTTCACAACTTCATAATGGTTGGTAAGCAAGGACTACCTGTATTGCGTATCAGTTTGCCTATCCCTGAGATAACTTATTCACATCGATTTCCTGAGTCGGATGAAAAGAGAGCACATCTTTTTCCTTCTGTCCTGGTCACTTTTTACAGAGGCACGATTGAGAACGTTTTTAACAAACTGCCTCACTGTTTGGTTTGGTGGCAGCAGTGCCTCAGATAGAAAGCCCATACAGAGAGTGGTAGGGACAGCTGAGAAGATTCTAGGAAGCTTGCTTCTCGTTTTACAGGATACTGCTATAAGCACTATGTGCTTAGAGCTCAAAGCATTGTTAGAGACCCCAGACACCCACTTCACAGCAGGTTTCTGTTGCTCCCCTCTGGAGGAGGTTTCAAAGTATTTCTAGCAGGATACCAGAATCTGTAACAGCTTTGTTTCCTATGCCATCCTTCTGGTAAACTTGCAAGATTCGTTCTTCTTGCCATGTACATGTATACATCTGAACTAGACTGTGTTATTTCTCTGTGTCATATAATATATGTGGGCATATACATAATTCTGTATTTATTTGTTTGTTTGTTTGTTTATTTGGTCATATTTATGTAGCGTATATTGGAGGTAGTGACCCTTTGAGAGCTGTATGCAACAAAATTTCATTTTAATGTATGCTGGTTAGTGTACATTCAAAGTGACAATAAGGTTATTATTCTATATTATTCTATTCTATTCAATATGATTCTCCTCTTTCCATTCTGTAAGTCTTTTGTTGTGCAATATCATAAGGCAACCCATTGGCTTCCATGAAAGATTATTAATATATGTTCAAAGACAAGAATATGTCTAATAGTTTGGATCAGAGTTAGCCAGCTTAACAAAATTAAGGTGACATTAGTTCATAAAGTGAATATTTAAGTCATAGTCATAGTATTGTAATGGGATAGTCATGGGCTATCCCACAACAGTACTGTAGTGTCTCATTCTTCATATATGAAATCTATGTGCAATGCTATTTTAAGAAAACACCAGGGTGGGGATGGTTTCTCAATATTAATTTAATAATCATATACGATGTCATTAACTTATGAAATTCACCACACAAAACAAATTGATGATTACTAGCTGCCAAACTCCTCTTGGCTTGACTTACTAAAAAATCAGCAAGATACAACTAAGCAAATGAACTCTACTGAATGCTGTACAGGTAGTCCTCAACGTATGACCACAATTGAGCCCAACATTTCTGTTGCAAAGTGAGACATTTGTTAAGTGAGCTTTGCCCCATTTTACAACCTTTCTTGCCACATTTATTAAGTGAATCACTGCAGTTGTTTATTTAGTAACAGGGTTGTTAAGTGAATCTAGCTTCTCCATTGACATTGCTTGTCAGAAGGACGCCAAAGGAGGATTACATGACTCCGAGACATTACAATTCTCATAATTATGAGTTAGCATCTGAATTGTGATCACATGACTATGGGACAATTCTGTGAAAAACAATTCTGTGAAAAACAATTCTGTGAAAAACAGTCATAAGCAGAGGTAGGCTTCACATAATTTAACAACCGGTTCACCTAGAATAAAAAATGTGAGACCACGTGCCTTGCGCACATGCACGCTGCATCAAAAACATGGCAGTTGCATAGGATGGAATAGTTTCGCTCATGCGTGTGCCTTGCGCACATGCACGCTGCATCAAAAACACAGCGATTGTATAAGATGGCGATAGTGCCGCAACGGGTAGGCGGGCCCAGTCGCTGGCCGTAACTACCAGTTCACCTGAACCCAGTCCGAACTGGCTGAATCCCACCCCTGGTCATAAGTCATTTTTTTCAGTGCCATTGTAACTTTGAACCAGGGGTGAAATGCTCCCTATTCAGACCGGATCGCCCGATCCGGTAGCGATGGCGGTGGGTGGTTCAGAGAACCAGTAGCAAAAATCCCTGTGCCCCCACCCCCCATGTCCAGCTGAGCCGCACAATCATCAGAGGCTTTTTTTTGTTTGTTTTACTTTTAAAAGCATTTTTTCTACAATCTCTTCCGACGAAAAAAATGCTTTTAAAAGTAGGAAAAAAAAGCCTCTGATGATCGCGTGGCTCAGCTGGGATCGTCAGAGGCTTTTTAAAACATTTTTTTCTGCAATCTCTTGGCCGAAGAGGTGGTTAAAAAAATGCTTTGAAAAGTCTCTGATGAGCCCAGCTGAGTTGCCTGATCGGCAGAGGCTTTTCAAAGCATCAGAAAAATGCCATGCCCACCCAGTCACATTACCCCCCCACCAAGCCACGCCCATAGAACCAGTAGTAACAAATTTTACATTTCACCCGCTTCGAACGGTCCCTAAACAAACTGTTGTAAGTCAAGAACTACCTGTAGTTCCTTCAAGCAGCTGATTGCTCTCTGATATTGAGCTGCAGTCCACATCTTATATGCCTATGAGTTTAAATTCAGCACCTTTTCGTTATAAGGTTTCCATGTCCTCAGTAGCAGCCTACTTGATACTACTTCTCATATTCGGTACTATATACCATGTTTCCCCGAAAATAAGACCCTATCTTATATTTTTTTGAACCTTGAAATAAGCGCTTGGCCTTATTGCCATGCGCTCAAAAGCCCGATTGGGCTTATTATGTCTTTCTTTGGGGGAAATAGGGTAGCAGTTTTCTATTTTGATTTCAACATTTCCGCCCTGGAAAACTCTCCGAATATATCTCCTACACCAACTTAGATGGTTTTAGACGGCATTCTATCAGCTTTCTCCAATTTAGCTTACTCAGCATATTGGACTCAATCCTACCAATGTTAGCTACCATAAACAATGATTGAAATCCACAGAGAACCAATAGGCTGAATTCAGCAAATCATCAAGTTTCAAATAAATGGGCAGACAATTAACACAAATCGTTCAAATTGTTATTTTATGTAATGTTAATTATAAATCATTCTTCTATTGATTAGAAACAAGAAGAAGAACACATACTCTAAAATAAAGGCCACATACACCCAGGAATAATTAACACGTAGGAAGTTAACAACTGTCCGGCCAGATCGTTTTGCTTGACCAAGATGGCTGAATAGTGAAGATTGCTGAAGTACATCTAATGCTTTTCAGTTTTGAGTGAGGTAATATGAAAGTCTAATTTATCTAGAGGGCATGAAGTATGGAATCCTTGAATTTAAAAAAAAAACTTTCTGAGCCAGATTTCTGCTAAATTATATTACAGTAAATGGTCTGCATAAATAGTTTTCTGATTGTTATGAAGTGTTCGGTGCAAAGGAGATAAAGAGGAAGGAAAGAGAATTTGTTTTGATAGTTTGGGGAATGCTCAACACTTCACTATGATCAGTATTTACTCCGTGTTTATCAGTTGTTGAGATATGAAGGCGGTTCAGGCTTTATTAGGGCAGGATATTGCTGCTAAATAACGTTAAGCCCTTGTACAAACAGTTTCATAACACCCTTTTAAAGCTGTTGAGATGCCAAATTTAGAACTGAAACAAGAGGTACAGAATTGTGTGGGCTGAAAGTGCCTCAAAGATTTCCAGCCCAAAGTCCTGTGGGAAGGTGAGGGCATTTTTTATTTATAAAGGAGCAATAGAGAGCGCTAGATGTTGTCTCCTATTATGGCAGGAAACTGGTAAATGAAAACATGTTTCAGTCAAGAGCCCGCGGAGCCCAATCTGATGTCCTTCAGATTTGTTAGAACACAACACCAAAAACTCAGTCAAGCTGGCGAAATAGACGGATGCTGGGAGTTATATTTTCTAAAAATTAGAGGACACCAGACTAGGAAAGATGACCTTGCTTCAAGAGATATCTACCATGTAGGATAAATATACAGGCTGTTCTCTGGGAAATCATGTGGCAAAACAGATGGCCATGGGCTCTTCTTGTTATTGTTCATAGTCACTAGAGTAAAATGTTGGTTTTTGGGGTAAGACCAAACTTATTTTAGTTTTTATATCTCATTCCCCTTTAGACACTTTATGTGAGACTTTCCCTCATGCTATTCTATTCCTACCACAACCATGGGTACTAAATTACAATAAGAGAGGCTGATAGGCCTTAAATCACCTAGTGAGCTCTGTGGTTGGAATGGATACTTGGATCTGAAACTCCCTATCCAAATCCAAAGCCACTGGCTCTTTCTTAAAAGTATGTCTTTTTTAGTTTGAATGTATTAAGGAGGCCTGGTTTTTATCAATTAATTAAGCTAACCAAAAGTTGATCTTAAAATACATGTAAATATATTCATATGTATCTATCTCTATATTTGTTGTTGTTAGTTATGAAGTCGTGTCCGACCCATCGCAACCCCATGGACAACGTTCCTCTACCATCCTCTGGAGTCCATTTAAGGTCACGCCTACTGCTTCAGTGACTCCATCCAGCCACCTCATTTTCTGTCATCCCTTCTTCTTTTGCTCTCAGTCTTTCCCAGCATTAAGCTCTTCTCCAGTGAGTCCTTCCTTCTCATTAGGTGGCCAAAGTATTTGAGTTTCATATTTCTATCTTTATCATCTCTCTCTCTCTCTCCCCTCCCTCCCTCTTCCCATAAATACACACACACACACACACACACACACACACACACTGTATACAGTATATATAGGATAGACCTTACAAATAAAGAGGTAACATCTCCTTCAAGGTAGCCTCCTATAAATTCTTGGCAACAAGTAATTTGCTAAATGCCTTCCTCCACAAAATATCTATCAGCCTGTCTGTCTGTCTACAGATAGTCCTTGACTGACCATTTAACTCAGGTCAAATTTACAATGGTCTTGGAGAAATGTTACTTTTGACCTGTACTGTGACTTACAACTCATTTACTCATTCCACCACTACTGTCATCACCCAAACCCAATTTGAGTGCTTGGACATTGGCTCACATTTACAACTGGCCGCAGCCTTCCGTTGTCATGGGATTATAATTTGCAACCTTTTCTGTCACTTTCCAGCAAAAAATTCCCATTGGGGAAGTTGGATTTGCTTAAAAACTGCACGATTCACTTAGCAACTGCTGTAAACATGGTTGTAAAAGTGGGTCTGACTTGACCTACTGTGCAACAATTTACGTTGGAAATTTCTGTACCAAATGTGGTTGTAAGTTAAGGACTATCTATATCACCAATCTAGCCTATTATTTTGATATTTTGTGGCAACTGTTCCATCCCAATTATCAACCATATCCAACACTGTTTAGTTTTCTGAAAATAGCCAAGTTTGGCTAGGCATCAATATGGGCTTATTTCGGTTGACTGCTCCTGAAAATTAATTTTCTTGTTTGTTTCACGTCTGCTCCTATCTTCCCTTCTACATGCATTCCTTTGAGAAAATGGGGCTCATCTGGAGCTAAATGAGTTAATAGCCACACAGGATTTCATCCAGGATGTTTTCCCATTCCTTTCGGCCCATTATTTTCCTCTACCAATTTCATACACAAGACTTTATATGCAGGAAGTATTGAAAATCTGAAGAAAGGAAGAAAAAATTATCACTCACTTTCCTTCTGGCTTCTGCTCTCTGAAAGCTCTCGTGCTGTATAAAAACAATTGCTGCAAGAACTCGAGAGGACAAAGGATTTTCATTTTGCAATATATTTACTGCACGCTCCAGGTTCATCTCTCCTTCTGGATTCCTGGATGAGTTAAACACAAACAGATACCAAATCAACAGGAGAAGGCAAAGACAAACTCTTTTTGAAGAGGAGTCTGACATAATTGTATCCATGTAGCTATCTTGGTTTTTCTGGGATATTTTCTTCAGTTTCTACTGCTTTGGGGTCTCCCATCCAAGCAGACCTGAACCTGTTTAACCTCTGACCCAGACAGAAGCTATAGTGGTTAAAAACAGCTGGTCTTGTGGTATTTTAAAAGGCCACCAGATTTTTTTACGAGAAACTTTAGCAAAATAACTGCTTTGTCATTAAATGTCATCTTCAGGGGACAAAGGATGATAGATTTATGAGATTAAAGTTCAAATTAACAGAGGTAAAGGTTCATTACCCATACATAACTGTTCTTTCCTTTATAACTTTCCTTTATTATGTGGGTGTTCAGTCGATTCAAGACCATATTGGACTTGCAAAATATATCAAGAACCACAATCTCCCAATAGCAAGGCTAGGCCCCAAAGTGTATATGATCTGGGTATGAATGGGGTTTCACGGGCTCAATGAATGTTTGAGTCCCAACATCACACTGAACCAAAACTAACCAAAATTCTAGACAATATATAATAAAGGAGAACCATTTTGCACTTCAGATTGCATTTGATCTATCCCTTCATAGACCACTCTTGTATGAAGTCATTATATACAACATATATACTTTTCTATAAACTGTTGTCCAATTTCATACTGCTGTAGACTTTCAAATTTGAAACTCATTACAGTAGATGCATTGAATTTAACTCCCATAAGCTTCCAACCACTTGGAAGGTATTGATGCCTCTAGCTAGCAAGAAAGAGGAAAAATCCTATGGGTGATTTCAAGAAGAAGAAATCCCCACACGCTAATTATCTTGATGGAGCATTTTATAATAACCAGCCTTACTACTAGGCAAAGCATATTAGCTCTCTCAGAGAGCAGGTACAGGTGTAGGATCAGTAGTATTCTCTCTCCCATGGGTTCTCTTGAACCTTCCCAGCTGTTCTCTTTTGAAAGGTAGACCTTCAATTGCCATAGGGCCAGCTCTGTGCATTTAAACTAGCATGATGTCCCATTGCAGATCCATTGCATAAGGCAACATGATTCTGTCTGTGCCTATGGAAAACTGTGATGATAATCTATGCACTACATTGTTATATAAGTCAAACATGAGTCTGTTTTTCCAGCCACTCTCAATCAACACTGATAATTCCCAAGTTTAGTCTGAGGTCTACAATTGACAGGATCACACAGATATACAACAAAGGTTTTCTTTACTTCCCTGATATATTTTTGATGGCCTTTCATCTATCGTGTATTTGCTTTCTATTTGCTTCTTATCAGTGAATAGCAATCTTGGAACATAATTAGACATGATGGCAATATTTGCCTTTAAAGTCATCAGCCTTGCCCAGTTTGCTTCTATGGATGGATATAACCAAGCTATAGAAACCAAACATTTAACAATTCTTTGGTGCATAGAACAAGTCCTAACAAGCTTATCAAGAAGCAGAATCCTTCTGCGATTTAGCAAGATGTACCGTAAATTGACGTCCATGATAGACAAATTATAGATTCAGACCATGAATTATTCTAACAAATCTCCAAGCCATTTGTCTAGCCTCTTGATTGGACTATTATTAATCCAAATAACTGTGTTATTTACTCATTGCTACATTATATTGCATCCTTCTTTTAAAGGATTGAAGGTGCACAATGATATCTTTTTTTCATTGTCATAATTATTATATGAGATTGGTAAAGAGGAACAGTTTCAATTATTCCATGGCTTCTCCTGCTTAGTTTCAAATATATGTAAAACTTAGGGATCCTTAGCTCTCTAGATGTTGTTAAACTTAGTTTTCTCATGCAACTTACTCTAAAGCCACTCCTGCTATTTACCTAGGTATGATTAAACACAATTCTCTTTATTTAATGGGTGGGTTCATACATGATGTGCCAACCTAAATATATGACATAACACATGGAGGTAGCACAATCAGAAACATACTGAGAAGCGGGATTTCCTCTTTCTTAAAGGAGAATGACTCTTCTTCTGTTAAAAATAACTTTATAAAAATAAATAAAGTATACTAGCAAAAGTATTACTTGATTAAAAAAAATAATTTATTTTTATCTATTTGATTGGTAGATTCAACCCCAATCATTTAGGCTTTGCAGCCCTGATAATTATGCCTTAGTTGCTTTATTTATCACTCCCTATTTAGAACTGCCAAGAATAATTTCTAAAGAAAAATAAAGGCTATTTCAAGAAACATTTTTAAGGTGTACTCATCTTTTTTCTACGTGTCTCAAATTTATCAGCTGGATTTCTATCTGGATTGAGATACCTGGCTTCTATCCCAAGTCAGCAAACACTGGTATTGCCTAGAAGATTCAGCTGTTACCTTCAATCCAGTTGTTGCCATAGCTGGAACTAGCTCACTCCATAAACCTGTTCTGACCTGATATTACATGAATAGTCCCCTTCTATCTTCTTTGTTTTAAATATTTTTTATTGTTTCATCCCCTTCTATCTTCTTGACACTGTATATCTTAACAGCTGCAAACTTAATTCCAGGAAATACAAAGTCAATCACTAAAAACCAGTAGAATGCAGCAGGAATTCCGAAAGTGAGCAAATAAACTGATAATTAGTGGTTAATCATGAATTAAAATAAAGTCTAACATTCTGCCTTTGGAAAATGAACCAATTCTAACAGCACATATTTATCAGAATTCTGTCTGATTTAGTTCAATGGGTCTCATTACAAAGAATATTAGCTGGCTTCCTGTAATGTACTAAATTATAATTTCTGCCAGCCATTCTTTGTTGAATAAGTCACAAACTCATTAACAAAAATTGTCCAAAATCAATCTCTCTGCATTATCAAAAATCAGAAAAGAAAGTGGTGGCACAACGGTTAGAATGCAGTATTGACGGCTAATTCTGCTGGCTGTCAGGAGTTCAATCCTGACCGTCTTAAGGTTGATTCAGCCTTCCATCCTTCCCAGGTTGTAAAATGAAGACCCAGATTGTTGGGGGCAATATGCTGACTCTGTAAATTACTTAGAGAGGGCTGTAACCCACTACAAAGTGGTATATAAGCCTAAGTGCTATTGTAGAAAAATCAGACTCACCTATACTGTGCATTGCAAAAGTGAAGATGAATGAAGGCAGAAGCAAGGATTGTGGGCATTAATTCGGCTGCCCAGGAGAATATAAAATATATCATATGCCAGATAGGTGGAGAACATCTGTGGTCCTCCGGATGTTCCTGAACTACATTTCCTAGAATCCATCACTATTGGTCATGGGAACTAAGCTTCTGGGAATTAGAGTTCATAATTCTAACTAACATAGTGTTCAACATTTGAAGGACTAAAGGATCTTTATGTTCTACATACTGTCTTGCTATGAACTGAAAATACTACCGCCAGATGAGTAGTCTTGGGCAGGGATGTCAAACTCAAGGCCCCTGGGCCAGATCTGGCCCACAGGGCGCTTAGATCTGGCCCGTGGGGCTGCCCTGGAAAAAGCGAATGACTGGCCCGCAGTGCCTCTGCCAGCAAAAACGGAGCTCGGGAGGAGCTCGGCTGCGGTGGCTTCCTGCAAACGTCTGACAGTGAAAACAGAACTCGGGTACACCCGACAAAAATGCCGAGCTAGCTACTCCCACCCTGGCCACGCTCACCAACTCCCCCCCGCCGAGGTCAAACACAACCATGATGCAGCCCTCAATGAAACTGAGTTTGACACCCTGGTCTTGGACATTGCTAATAGTGTTGCATTTTCAAAGACATACCCTATTTGAGATCTGCTGGCAGATATCCTTTCATGCTCAACGATGCCATTTGCTCCAGCAGCAGCCATAGCCGCTGTCATCGTCATCCTCTTCCCATTTGCCTCAGCAAAGGAAGCTGGCAGGGAGGCTTCCCTCGTGTTCTGGGTTCTGACGGTGTTCTGATGCCAGCTCGAATGCCTGTGCTGGGTTCCAACTTGGGAATGCAAAGAAGATCTGGCTTGGCCCACCGCAGTCCCAGAAGTGACATAATTCTCCTTCTCCAAAAGATTGCTCATACTCCGGCTATTCCCCACACGCTGATACAGTGGCACTCCTGGATTGAAAGATATACAGTCCACCATGGTCTCATTGGTCGGCCCAATGTAGAACTGCCTGGGCCCTCTGCTTGAAGCACTGCGGCTTGTGTAGCCAAGGATTTCAGAACGAGCATATCTTGGCGGCAAGGCGCAGGTTCTCTTGCTCTCGTTCTGTCGAATTGTTAAAGCCCTGTTATAGCGCATGTCATTGTGGAAGAGAAATGGCTTTTCGGGACTGCTCTCAGGAGAAACCTCCAATCTCTTCAAAGGCTGTCTGTGGAACCTCTCTTCCACTGCCCTGTAGTTGTAAGGGAGGCTGCGAGGACCCCAGCCATTTTCATAGCTACTTTGGGAGCCAATCTGTTAAAGCAAACAAAGTAAAATTAAACAAAACCAGGGAAAGGACAATCAATTGGAAGTGTCTCACGAAGGAGTAGCAAACAGGAGGAGGAATATTTTTGGAAACTTGTCTTTTTTGTCTCAATCTGTGGAAAATATTCATTTCAAGAAATACACCATTGTATAGACTTTATTATTAATATAACGAATAGGTACAGTACAAATAATCCTCGATTTACGGCCACAATCAAGTCCAAAATTTCTGTTGTTAAGCGAGACATTTGTCAGGTGAGTTTTTCCCATTTTATGACCCTTCTTGCCACGGTTGTTAAGTGAATCACTGCAGCTGTTAAATTAGTCACATGGTTGTTAAGTGAATCTGGCTTCTCATTGACTTTGCTTGTCATATGGTTGCAAAATATGATCACATGACTCTGGGACAATGCAGAGGTCATAAATACATGCCAGTGGCCAAGCGCAACTGGCGCTTTTGATCGTGTGTCCATGGGGATGCTGCAATGGTAGTGTATAAAACGGTCATAAGTCACTTTTTTAATGCCATTGTAACTTTGAGCAGTCACTAAACAAATGGTTGTAAGTTGAGGACTACCTATACAAACTAATGTATGTAACCAGAATGGATGCAATGAGACTCCAAGTTATAATTTATAACTTTCCTGGTGATTAAATCCAAAGAAAACACACACATATTTTATTTGCACAGACTTAGATGTGCCAAAGATAAAGTATATATGTGTCTTTTCACTTCTTCTCCCATTTAACATCTAAATATGCATAGAAAGTATAAGTCATGGTCTTGCCTTAAAATATTTACAAATATCACAATGAAACTATTCCTTCTTAATGTGTTTTGAGATCACATATTCAGGAATGCTGACACTTCCCACTTTGTTCACGATCCATTTTTTTGTTCTACAGGGAGGAACCAAGATACAGATGAAACATGAAATGTGTTTCCAAATCAGGGACTATGTTGGGCAAGTTGAGCCCATTCATTGGCTCATATCTCAAGGAAGTCTTTGAGTGAAGTGTGTAGGTAACAGGCTCCCACTGAGAACACAACTAAAAACTGGATAGGTGTTTCAGGAAACAGTAGTCATATAAGATGGCTGGCAGTTTTATTAATGAGTGGGAATGGGATCTTAGAATTTACATCCAATCAGTTCTCAAAACTTTCCTTCTCATTAAGGGAAGACTTGATATTAGGCTTCCCAAAGACTTAAACATTCTAATAGCTTGAGAAATATTTTTTTCTCTTGGGTGGGTGACATTTGTGCGTTGTTACTGCAATGGACTTTTCTAGTCTCAGGCTCTTTGTATTTGACCTTGGTCATCCTAACCCTTATTCTTCCATTTCTTCTTATTTCAAATCCTCATAGTGTCTGTTGATACTTGTTTACATTTTTTCCCCTATACCTTCCCGTCTCCATCAAATTAGGCTGGAATCTTCCAGACACCATCTATCTATCTACCTCAATCTCTCTCCTCTTCCATTGGGAATTTAGATAGTTTCTAGTTTGTTATCTCCATATTCTAGTCGCCCAAAACAGAAGGATCAGTAGCCTCAGCTCTCTCTTTATTTCTCTCTCTCTTGCTGAAAAATGGATTCCTATATTGGCACAGCAACACAAAGTCCAGGCTTAAAGTTGGGAATTTCTGGGGTTTCTTTTATTCACATGATTCTTGGCTAATATTTCCGGTTTATTTCTAGTGTTAATATTCTGCTTGTTTCTAAGACCCTCAAGATAATACTCACTTGAAAAACCCCTTTTTAGGAGCCCCAAATTGTTTGAAATTGATTTTTTGAGAGATAACAGCTACCCCAAAGATTTCCATCACGTAGGTGAAAGGGAAACCAAAATCCAGCATTCCTCTAAATATTCAAGTGCAGGACTGCAAAATTAATTGACCATCCTATCTTTGATTCCCATTTTGCTTACATTCAGCTTTCATCCTTAATTGTAGCATTTGTAGCATCCTCTAATATTTGGCAGTAGAAAGTGATACAAAATACTTCACTATTCTTCTGTCTTTTTTTTTTCTCATGCTAGTTCCGAATCCCATTATTCATCTCATTTAGAAAATCCCTGCTACTAGTAGGTGGTTTCCCCCACCCCCTTAGCTACTTTCTAACATTACTATAATTTAAAAGAATAGAATTACTAAACTATTGTTTTAAAGAAAATCAAGATGGCTGAAGTCTAAATTATGCCATTACCGTACATTACCAATGTTGCTTTTCTGTCATATATTTGTAGTCAATGATAAAAATCAACAAAACTCACTCAGCTGTTTATTGAAGCCAAATATATGCAGTGTTTCTTTCTGGAATATGATTGCATGTGAGCATCATGCCTACAAGGTTAAATTACTACTCTCTACAAGCAGCCATCCAGTTTTCAAGGTTATTTCAGTTACCTTGTACCAAACAGAAAACACGGTTTGCTGTTTCCTCACAGGTTTATATTACATTCCTATTCTTCCCTCCCCAGTGTAACCTAATTGTTGTAACCTTGCATGAAAAATAGATGAAATAGTTTTTAATTCTACATGAGGAATTAGGCAGGTGCAAAGTAGATTACCGATAGTGGAGAAATGACAAGGCAAAGCAAGCAATTACATAAATGCAGACATTGTAATTAAAACCGGGGCAGACAATGTAATCCATGCAAGATGTTTGAGTCTACAGGATCCACGCTATGCCTTGGAAAATATAACAACAAAGACAATTTTCTTTTTGGCTTATGTGCAATCAGAAGCCCCAGAGTCTGATATGAGGATTAAATTCCTTCCTGGTAGGGAGATTGTAAGGGGGAGCAGTTTTTCCTCTTTAAAATATTTCTGTTTTGATTCTACCTTGGTTTGACAATATAGCTAAGATTCATGTGTAATATTTAAAATGATTATTGTTATAAAATAATATTTCTTTCTGTCCTTTAATCACAGCATGTACTATTTGCCAGTAATGAATACATGGAGTCAGCATTGGCAAGCAAAGTGGCCAACTAACAATGCAGTCCTACATGTGTTTATTCAGAAGTCAAGTATTGTATTTTTTGGAGTATAAAATGCACCGCAGTCTAAGACTCACCTTAGTTTTTCGGGAGGAAAATAAGAAAAAAGCTGATTGGTGGATGGATTGGCCTCCCTGAATACCCCCAATCAGCTGTTCCCAGAGGTGAATTTAAGCAACAGGATCCTTGGTTGGGAGCTCTGTGCCTTGCTTTTTTTCCCGCCTCTGAAACTTCTGAAACTCCATTTCAGAAAAAAACTTTTTTTTCTGCCTCTGAAAGCCTCCAAAATACAGCTTCAGAAAAAAAAGGCTTTTTTTCAGAAGCTTCCTTCAGAGGCTTTTATTCCGAAGGACTATTTGTACTCTGTTCAATCTCCTTTCTTTGGTATTGGTATGTAGATTAACCTCTTCTGAGCTGTTGGTTATTGTGTCATTCTCCAGATTTGTTAGCATAGTTTGGTTAGAACTTTTACTGATTCTTCTTTTGTTGCTTGCCATATTATTTTAGATAAAAGCCTTTCAGAGGTTTTTTTTCTGAAGCTTCGTTTCTGAGCCTTTTTTTCTGAACCTTCTTTCAAATCTCTGTTTGCGAGGCTGGGTGGTGCTACATTCTGAGTATAAGACACACCCAGATTTTTACTCTCTTTTTTGGGGGGGGCGGGGGCGGGAAGGTGAGACAAATATGGTATGTTGTAACTTTAAATAAGTGCGTATAAGATTGCAACCTGAGAAACCAAATTTCTTCAATGTACAAACAAATCCTCAATTTACAACCATAATCGAGCCCACAATTTCGACTGGAAGTTGTGACGGTCACAATCTTTTTGCAGTGGTTGTTCAGCAAACCCATTTTTCCTATACAGCGTTTCTGCTGGAATTTGGAAGTAAATGCTGGTTTCGGGAAAAACCATCATAAATCATGATCATGTGACCGTGAGGGAGCTACTACAAACAGCTCTAAATATAGCCTATGTGACCATGGGAGGAGAGGTGGACATCAGAACTTCAAATCCAGGGAGTAAGTAGCTCTTTTGGTCTGTTGTAACTTTGAATGGCTGCTAGGCAACCAATTGTATGTTGAGGACTATCTATACATAGCTACTAAATTTATGTCTTTCTACTCTAACAGCAAACATACCCTTGACATAGTAGTGGGTTTCAAATCCCGTCGCTACCAGTTTGCTCGTGGACATGCACGTGACGCTTCTGTGCATGTGCAGAGACGTCTGGGTGGGCGGGCGGAGCCTCCCGCCACTGCCGCTACCAGTTCGCTCAATCTGGGGCGAACTGGTAGCAACCCACCACTGCCTTGACACAAAGACATGGTATCAGTAAACTGTTTAGAAGATGCTACTAGAACCAGAAATATTTTTCCTCCCCTTTTAAAACCTAAGTCTTCCCCTGCGCCGCAATGAAGCTTCAAAATAGTTTCCTCTGATATCAAATGGAGGCTAATTTAATATTTTTTGAGCAAAGATAAGAGCATTTAGTGTTGCCAAGCCTACAGGGAGAAACAGGGGCTGAGAGAGAAGGAATGGAAAGAAGAGGAGACTGAATGAAGTTTAGAAAAAAAACCCACATATTTTTATTTCACTGGCTGGGGAATTCTGGGAGGTGAAGTCAACACATCTGAAAAATGCTAAGTTTAAAATTGAAAGATACTAAGATAGAAGTCTACCATGCCTAGTTGTTGAAGTTATAATAATGGTGAAAAGATCTTTGCGCTTTAAATGCAAAACCTGAGAAAAACTCAATAGGCATTCTCATTAATAACAAAATAGTCATTCAAGCAGCCAAATAAGATCTAATCTACATTCATATAAACCTTTATGTATTAAAGCCTTCTCACCTGATGAGACTGATAATATGAAGTTGCAAAAGATGGTCTTGAAGCAAAGTCTGTTTCCACTCCATCTAATTTATATACATACTCTGGAACACTGCTAGCCCGATGCAAACCTCCTGTAGAAATGCAGGAAAAATAAGCTTTCAGTAAATCACATAATACAAGTGTACAGTACAGTATACAAGCTCAATTGTGTCATAAATTGAGGACTACCTATAAAAGTAGACCTGAGGCTGCTGAATTATATCAGCTGGAAAGCCAAACCAGGATTAATTGGAAATAAAAAGGAGAGTAATCCTCAATTTACAACCATTCATTTACAGACCAAAGTTTCTACAACTTTAAAAAAAAGGTGACTTATGACTGGCCCTGATGCTTAAAATAATCACCACTCTCTCCACACTCACATGATCAAAATTTGGGCACTTTGGTAACCAGCATGTATTTGCGACAGTTGTGGTGTCCTGAGATTGTGTGATTGCCATTTGTAACTTTCCCAGGCAGCTTCCAACAAGTAAAGTCAATGAGAAGCCAGATTCGCTTTACGACTGTGTGAGTCACTTAACATTTAGAGTGATTCGCTTAACAATCATGGCAAGGAAGGTTATAAAAATATTTGCTTTGTGGTTGGATAAGTGCGTGTCCCACCTTTGCAAATAGAATATCAAACAGCATTTTATCCACAATGATTGTAGGATAGAGGCAAGGCCAGGGGGTAACTTTGAATGGCCGTAGAAATCGGACACTGTATTCAGCAGGGCACTTTCCAGGTTCATGTAATGTCACATCTTTGCTTCACAGTTTCATGTTACATTCATTTTATCTAAGTTCAAAAGCCACTTAAAGCCACTTTAGTGATACGGACTTCAAACTTCAGTATTGGAACACACTATCTTTTCTGAACTAAAACCGGGAACACTGTACAGTTACAAGGAAAAAATACAAGAACAAACATCAGGTAACACTTCCAAAACGTTTCTGCATAGTAAAACTGAAGCACAGAAGTTTATGGCACTACGTTTGAAATTTAATATTACAACAGCATTCAGAAATCTGGAAGCCCAACCAGATGAGTTTCTGTCAATGAACAAGAAATGATGATTAGACTGTTTTTATGCTTTATTAGTGAGATCAGAAATAACAAAGCAACCATACTTGGAATACTTTCCCTACAGCACTAAACAAAAACTCATGTAAAATGTATCTCAGCCTATTTCTATAAATACAAATGTAGAAACCATAGTTGATTTGTTATAACAGAGAAGTCATTTTACATATAACTTGTTTGCTGTCCAGAACAACTGTGTCCAAGAACTGTTTAAGGACAATTTTAAGATTCATATTCTTCCTTTTATGTTTTTTTTAAAGGTTAGTCTTGGAGCGCACAGCCTTTCAAAGTAAAAGAAATATGTACAATTATTTTAGGATTGCTGCTCTTTATTTTAGCTGCCCTTGATTCTTGAATTGCCTGTTGGGAACTTGTATTCAAACATGGCAAAAGCTAAATTTGATTTAATTGGTTTTTTAAAATTACAGATGGTAGCAAGTAGCTAACCAGATCACCACTCCTGCCATATACCAATCCAGAAAAGGTGAAACAAAGCTACATGCTACCATGTGTTCTTTGCAGTTATTTCATTTGTGAAAGCCTTGTCAAAAGATTTCCTCCCTTTCTCATCAATAGAGAATTGATTTGGATATCAAGATGGATGGCATATAAATTTGATAGACAGGCAGGCAGGCATAATTCAATTCTATGTTTGTAGATGCCACAGCGATTCTACATCCCAAGTTGGTTTGAGGATATATCTCAGGATGTTTGCCTCTTACATGTAGGGAAAATGCCTTTCTTGTCTATCACTGCAAAATTTTAAAAAAAAAATCCACCTAATTTTCTCTATCATGCATTATCAGTCTTGGGAAACTGATTACATCAGCCTTAATCAGGTTAAATCCTTTATGAGTTAAGTTTCTTCTTTGCCTTAACATCCTGGCTGGGGGGGGGGGGATCATTTTGCAAATGCTATTTTGCATGTTGCAGTGCTAACAAGCATGGCAGTTATTAAGATTTACAGAGCAAAGGTCATGTATTAAATGATCAATGGTGCCTACGTTTGTAAATACTGTACTGAAGTCAGCTCTGTTAGATATACCCCATTGTGTATCCAACTATTAGACTAGATTTCAGGCTAATCTGCTTTGAGGATTGTATACATCTTGGCCCCTAAAATATTGGCATAAGGTCATCTATTCTGAGATGACCTTATGGCACCCCAACTCTCGGAGATCTTCTTGGTTAAATATGGATTTAAAATTCTGTGCCCCTTCTGCTAAATATCTGAGCTCAATCTCAGGGAGTCTGAATGGACATGAAACAATGGTATTTGAATTCAGACCAGTAGAAAGTTCATAGCTTTCCCACTCCTAAGATAAATAATGCCATCAGTTAGAATTCTGCAGCATGGTTAAACAGGACATAAGACATTCCCAAATAAGATGCATCATTATCTTTAAACTGAAAAAAAAACCCTGTTCCCATAACCACTCTTGCATTATGGTGCAGTCTGGCTGTCCGTTGTATCAATAAACTTTTGCTTATTCTACACTGACTCCAGCTATTGATCCCCCATTACTTTCCCATGCTCTGGAATCTTTCAATTACAACCAGAGCAAGCATTCCTTAATCTCCCACCCCAGTCTCCCCTGAGACCACCAGCAAACTGCGTAGATTAGAAGAAACATATGGCAGATAAAACTGTAGGGCAGAATTGTGGATTAATGAAACTCTTTAGCCATACCTGGAAAGTTAAGCATTTCTGCAGAAAATGCGAGAGGCGGGGACCCCGTTTTGTCTTGCATTCCTGAAAGATTGAGTTATTTGAGCTGTCCTATTTCTTTGGTTACAATTGGATTTCTGTTCTAATTTATTTTTTAATCGTTCTCTCAGGCTGGGTGTCTCACCCTAAGGTCTCCAGCATACCAAATTCAGTTGATTAAACTGGAATATTGTTGTTTACGCGAGTTGTGAAATTCTTGAACACAGGTAGCAATATGTCCAAAATATATAGAAGTGAAATAAATTACTTGATTAAAAGGTTTGGATAAGATTAAGTACTATGGTGATGTGATTTCCCTTACTAGATGGTTTTAGTTTTAATTTAAACAGGAACATAAGAAAAGTTGAAGGTTGTAGCACAAGAGCAGAATTGTTTTACATATATATATATAAAACACTTCTGAGATATATATATAAAATAAATTGCTGTATATTTTGCCACTAATGGTTAATGCTAGTATTGTGATGATCTTTCTGAATTTTTGGCCACCAGATCAGAAAGTAAAGATCTTTAAGAAAGGTTTTTAATGGATGAGTAGTGGTTAACTCACACTGCGGTTATAAATTTACAGTTCACAGAAGCTACAAACTGTCAGCTGGAAAATAAAAACAGGAAATTTGGAGAAGAACTGATTTAGGTCCCACTAGTGAAAAAAAATATCTACATTTAGAAATTAATTAACATTTTGGTGCTAACAAACATCAGTCCAAGGCAATGCTTTACAGATTAAAGTAGAAACGTTTTCCAGTGGTTGGTTGTGAATTCTGGATTCAAACAGCATAGCACAATAATTTGACCTTAGCCTAGATCCATGATGGCGAACCTATGCACGCGTGCTACAGGTGGCATGTGGAGCCATATCGGTGGGCACACGAGCTCAGTGCTGGCGTGCATGCGCACGCCGGCCAGCGGATTTTCAGGCCTTTTGGGCCCACCAGAAGTCAGGAAAAAGGCTGTTTCCGGCCTCAGGAGGGCCTCCAGGGAAGTGGGGAAGGCCATTTTTGCCCTCACCAGCCTCCTAGAAAGCCCTGGAGCCTGGGGAGAGCGAAAAACAGGCCTACCTTGCCATCGCATGCCAAAAGTGGGGGGAGCACAGGGGAGTTGCACACGCATGCGCGGGGCGCATAGAATTATGGGTGTGGTCATGCGCGAGCGACACCACCCCCTGCACTCCCCCCACTTTTGGCACGATTGCAAAAAGGTTAGCCATCACTGGCCTAAATTGTTGTAGCTTGGCTTCACAAATTGAAGTGACCACTAAATGGCAATAAGAAAATATTTTTGCTATGTAGTAGCCATTTGGCATTCTGCAGTTTGGATATGGACCTACTACAATCACGTCAATGGGTTCCAGAGCACTCCCGTTTACTTTCTTGAACTCAAATCAAGGGTGGATAGGTTTTTCAGGTAGTGGTCATCCAACCCTATTGGGCACGGGGAATGGTGTGTGATTGAGGGGGGGGGGGGGGGGGGAAGAAAAAATGGAAGTGGTTGAAATTTAGTGAGATCTGCAAGAACCTAGAAGAAATCTAGAAGATTTGGCTCTTTCATGAGGGTTCTTTTATTTTCACTTTTGTGTTTTAAAAAGTTTTAATTTGGGTGGCAAGATGCCCACCGGCATTGTGTCCTGATCTACCACCAAAGTCCATGCTGTCTTGCCACTTAGTTCTAGGCACAACAATATTTGCCTCTGGTAAGTCTCCAGAGTGATGCGTTGTTGTTGTTGTTTTGTCTTTCTATATCTTAATGTCATACAAAAGTTTGCAAGAATGTCTGCACATAAACAGTATTTAAAGTTTCAAGGAGTGCCTGAGATACAACTGCTCCCTTCCTTCCACGACATCCCATTGCAGTGAGGATTATGTTGCTGATCATACGCAAGCGGACATCCGCTGTTTGCAAAATGCCCAAATTCCTTTTCACAAGTGTTATGCAACCTTCTGATCTGGTTACCCCTAATTAATGAAGGTGGTCAGTGATGAGACTGAGTAAACCTGCAACAACAGGGAAAATATTCCATGTTGTTGGGGCAACTACTTAAAGGACCCATTAATTATTCTTAAAATAATTTGAATCTCTTTGCCAGAGCACAAACCATATGATTTGGGTAAGAGGCAATAGAGTGCATCTCGATGGAAACTCCCTTATGAAAACAAAGGTCAAGGGAGCTGCATATTAATTACTCAAATAAGTAGTATTTCATAGGAAATACTAAAAGCAAAACAATCAAGATGCTTTATCTGCATTGTTTCAAGGTTCAACCGTCAAGAGACTCTTGCCACAGAGGTCTCATTCATCCTTCAATCCATATTCTTCCTTCTCTGCATAAAACCACCCTGATCTAATTTAAACATAAGTGGGTGTGTTTGCCTACAAATACGCCAAGGCTTTGCCTGTCTTGATAGTGTTTAGCCACTCCAGTTTAGCAATTCATTTACAAATTAGTAGATAGATTCTCAAGGGCTTACATCTGATCTAATCATTGGGTTACCCCAAACTCACCTGGGTTCATACCATTTACCAACTGGTAAGTGGGGTCTTGGATGACTTCCTTCGCATAAAACTTGGATAACTTTTACATAGTAACAATAGTAGTACCAACAGTATCATAGCACCAATAGTAGTAACATAGTACCAATAATACTTTTGGTAGACTGAAGCACTGTAATTTGTTATAGCAAACTCTTTCACACACATACAGACATTAGTATAGCATCTTAGAAATCAAACTTTTTTGTGGGAAGGCGAAGACTAGTGTCTGCCTCATCAGATGAAGTAGCTTCCATTCCTGGAAAGCTTGTGTCACCATAAATCGGTTAGCCTTTAAGGTGCCAGATACCCTTCTTTTATTTGTTTTCCTCTCACTCAGAGGAAAAGCAATTATTTAGAACAAAGGATAAGTAGAGAGATTAGATTTCAAAGAAAAAAGGAAGGGATCTTATCAGTTTAAAGCTGGATGTCTTCAGAGTTAGAAAACCAGCAGTCTATCATTAGGATCACAAAATGGTTAGTTTATAATATTCGGCCAACAAGAAGCAGCACATGGTGAAATCAAGTACTCTAAAAAGGATTCGATGTTGGGATTTTGCATTAAGTTCCAATTTCAGGAGCCCAACTTTGTCCAGGTTTCAAACTTTGCTCGTTAAACTCACAACAAAATCAGATCCATTATTTTCCAGCTGTTGAAGGTCTTCAATAATATTCAATATTCAATAATATTCTCTCCTTGCTTTCATTTCATTCATCCTTCTTAGAGCATGTATTGGAGATCAAGAAATTAAATCCCTTGACCCCATAATTCTATATAAACAGCAAAACGTATTTTTAAACTATGTAGGGCCATTTTACCACACTTGTTTATTCAGTTAGATGGATTTGTTGGCAAAAGATATTATTTATTAATAATTGGAGCCTGGTTGATCTATAAACATTCCAGTGTTCCAAGAAAAATAAGGCAACATCTTATATATCATCTGCAGTTTATTTAACATAGTAAAATATATTTAAAACACTCCCTTTAAAAATTTAATTTTCGACAGAGAGATATTGGAAGAGAAAAAAAAATCTGTACCAAGGAAAACAGAGCAACATCCAAAATAATTGATGTAATTAATTTCTTAGTTGCATAATCCCCATGGAATTATATGCCCTATTTGCTCAAGGAAATTTGAAATTAATTGTTCATACAAAACAGAAACCTTTTGTTCTGTATATAGAAAATGAACAATGTCAGATATGTAGTCCAGTGTCACACTTTTAGAATTGAAGAACTCTGCAGGAGACGAACCGAAGAACGGTGCACAATTTTTTTTTTAAGTGTATGAAAATTCATTGCTATATAAAGAAATCCCTGAAACAGACTCCTAGGTACGAATGATCACTTTTGAGGATTGCAGGTCTTACCTTGCGATCAAACTTCTTTTAACTTCAAACGGGTGCATGTGCAATAAAACCCACTTTAAGGTATAATTATGCAGTTCCTGTATTAAGGAACTTCAATCGCTACACAGTTCTTTAAACATTTACTCTAGCATTTAGAGGAATTACTGTATGGATATTATCGTTCTCCAGAAAGCAGTCTCTCAACAATGCAAAGCCATCTGAAATTAAAAGGCAGAAAAAGCGACAAGGAAACAAAAAAGCTGTTGCCACCAAATGTAAATTGCAAATGTTTCACAGAAACTTAAACCGCTCTTAGGATTTCTCAGTTACAGGTATATTCTAATAAGAAATTTATACTACATCCTTCTACCAGGTTTATTTCCGTCTATGGGCCCAATGCCAATTTTCAATCAAGCTCATTGGTCAGCCTCAGATAAAGTCATGCTTTTCAATGATCTTTGCTCTGCAGTCTGCAAACAATGGAGAATTATTCACAAAGTTAGGTGTACGCACAATAATCTAAATAAATGTACTTCTGTTCCCTTGATTGCATTGATTGACAATTATACTCTCGGGATGGCACAAAAGGCAACTTTTCTTTTCTACAGCTAGTTCTCAACTTATGACTACAGATAGTCCTCAACTTGTGACCACAGTTGAGTCCAAAATTTACATTGCTAAGTGAGAAATTGGTTATGTGAGTTTTGCCCCATTTTACAACTTTTCTTGTCAGATTTGTTAAGCGAATCACTGCAGTTGTTAAATTAGCAACAGAGTGGTTCTCCATTGACTTTGCTTGTCATAAAGTCACAAAAGTTGATCACATGATCCTGGGACACTGCAACCGTCATAAATATGAACCAGTTGTCAAGCATCTGAATGTTAAGTCGCATGACCATGGGGAACTGCAAAGGTCATAAGTGTGAATAGTGGTCATACGTCACTTTTTTCAGTGCCGTTGTAACTTTGAACAGTCACTGAACAAACTGTTGTAAGTCAAGGAGTACCTGTATTTGTTTTCGTTTATTAGCCATTCAAAGAAAGTGATTTATGACTTTGTTCTGAGAAATATGACCATTGCACTGGCACTTATAACCATCACAGCATTCTCACAGTGATGTGATTAAAATTTAGGTGCTTGGAAACTGGGTATGAATTTATGACAACTGCAGCATACTAAGGGTCACGTGATCGCCATTTACAACTGCAGTAAAAAAAAAGAGTTATAAAATCGGGTGTGACTATTTTAACAATCATACTGCTTGGTGACTGAAGTTCTGGTCCCAGTTGTGGTCTTAAATTAATGACTATCTGTATCAACGTTTGTAGGCAAGAAGAATCACAAAGAATGCCAATACTGAAACGTCTCAGTGCTTTCTAGAGCAGGGGTGTCAAACTCAATTTCATTGAGGGCCGCATCGGAGGGCTGGGGTGGGTGTGGCGAGTTTGATGTCACCCATGTCAGGAACATCTGTGGTGGCCCGAGTGCTCTACCAGTGAAAACAGACTCCTGAGCTACGTTTTCAGCTGCAACAGCCTCCTGCAACCCTCTGCCAGCAAAAACAGAGCTTGAGAGGGCCGCACACAGTCTTCGCAAGCTCCGTTTTCAGCTGCGATGGCCTCCTGCAACCCTCTTCCAGTGAAAATGGAGTTCAGCTGCGTACGGGCCTCCTGAGCTCCATTTTTGCTGGCAGAGGCCGGTCCTTCACTGTTTCCAGGATTGCCCCACAGGTCAGATCTAATTCTCCCACAGGTCCCAGGCCTTGAGTTTGACACCCCTGTTCTAGACAATACAGAGTTTTGATGATAAAGTTGCACCCTTAATCTTACAGAATTGGATCTCTCTCTCTCTACAGATTCACCCGAACTTATCATCACTTAATTAATTAAAGTAACCGTTTATTTACTTTCCTACCTCTTTGGCTAAATTAAAAAAAAAAAACTTAGTGGAAATCTTTGCAGATGCAGATAAAAGTCTTGAGATCATGTCTGTAGCCCCAGTTAATATAGTATATTCTTGAGTCACTGTAACATTAAGCCTTACACTTCTATAGTTACAGTTTCTGTTATTGACATTTATTATTAATATTTATAGTTCTTGCCTTCAGGCAGCTACTTGTTCCTTTAAGAAATCCACTGGTGGATAGGCCCTGTGCTTCTTAAACACTCACACTTTCAAATATATCCACTGGGAAATGAGCCAATAGATAATCCTTTTGCTTAAAGCACTTCCACTTACTGATGCAGTAAGAAATGCACAATTCAAAAGCATACTATTAAATAAAAGGTAAATAAAGGACAGACTACTGTAAAAGCTCAGGAGAGAGTTGATAAAAGCTCAGTGTTGTGCATTTCTTTTCTTTTTTAAAAAAATGCTTTTGTGAACCAAATGCTGGCTGAAATACTTAAGGTAGTAGACCTACTGTCAGTGAAGAAAGAAGGTAAGCTTCTTCTACTAAACCAACTGTAAAAAAAAGACTTTCCCATACAGTATTTGATTGCTGGTGAGGACAAATTAAGAGCCTTTAAGAAATCATAGTATGTATTTTTACAGTGGATTGAGTATCATACATTAGATCAATGGTGGGATTCAAAATTTTTTACTACCCATTCGGCTTGGTGGGCGTGGCAGGGGAAGATACTGTAAAATCTCCATTCCCTCCCCACTCCAGGGGAAGGTTACTGCAAAATCCCCATTTCCTCCCGATCAGCTGGGACTCAGGAGGCAGAGAATAGATGGGGGCGGCGCCAGTCAGAGGTGGTATTTGCTGGTTCTCCAAACTACTCAAAATTTCCGCTACCAGTTCTCCAGAACTGGTCAGAACCTGCTGAATACCACCGCTGTATTAGATCCATTCACTGTGATGTACATGGCTTTGAATTAACTATAACATATCATTCAAATCCTAATATCGGATCAACTACTGTCTAAAAACTAGTTACTGAAACCTCAACTTTAAATTAAAAAAAACATTTAGTAGCTCAACTTTCCTCTGAGAACTTCTGATCATAATCATGAATCCTACTTTGTTCTATCTTTAGAACAAACACTATAATGTAAGTTAATTTAAGAGATAACTTGAATCACGCATTCTCCTAGGTCATGTTGTCTTTAACCCTACGGTATTTCATTAAATAAATCATCCATTAGAAGAATTCAAACAACATCCTGAATCCGAATGATTTAATATGCACTGAAGCTAAGTGAAAATTGTCCCATGATTGGGTATTTAAACTAGGATAAGACAAATAGAATAGAATAGAATAGAATAGAATAGAATAGAATAGAATAGAA
>WNWU01020974.1:0-36420 GCA_012654045.1 Ptyas mucosa | reverse complement strand
AGAACAGAACAGAACAGAACAGAACAGAACAGAACAGAACAGAACAGAACACCCTTATTGTTCTGTTATGCAGGGGAATCATAATACTTTTCCTCCAATTATCAGCACAAATGTTATCTTGTTACAGCATCCTTAACAAGTCACAAATATCAGCAAATGTCACTAACATTTTAATATTTCTCAATTTATATGAAATATATCTGCACCCTTCCTGATTCTCATGGTATTTATGAGGGTTTTTTCTTTTTTTTTCTTAGTCACTAATTGATAGCCTTCATTTTATTTCCACTTTCACTAGTGTTCCCCTGTAAATCTGCAAGATGTTCCTTTCAGCACTGCTTCATTTAATGGGTATTATCCCAAATAATTTCTTCACTTTCATTTTTAATTCCATTCACTCTGCTGGAGGTGTTTCACTGTTATGTCTTGCTTCCAGAGCATATCTTTATGTTCATCCCAAATCACTCTGTTTGTCTTCTCTTTTAATCTTACCTTTTCCTTGCTCTCTCTGGCTTCATTTTAACACTTTTTTTTGTCTGTACATATTGCACAGTATCTGTTATTTGTTTCAAAATAGATACTTTGTGGTCTGCAACTGAATGTCCTGGGAGGATGAAATGCTTTGATATTATTTTGTCCTTGATTTGAGTCCTGATGTCACTCTTGTGTTCAGTAATTCTTTTCTGCAGTTTGATTTCTTTTCCTTATGTAGAATCCAGAGAAGCATTGTTGGTAGATGTATTTACTTACTCTACATGAAACAGTAGATGGCATATCTTTTTAAAATATATGTAGAATAGAATATAATTCTTTATTGGCCAAATGTGATTGGACACACAAGGAATCTGTACCCGGTGCATAAGCTCACAGTGTACAAATAAACAGCAAGTAATAGATCGTAGATCATAAATCATAGTTACAATCATTAATCATAAGTTACAAACAATTGATAAATCATGAGAAACCAATAAGAAAAGATAGGAAAGATGAGAAGATGAGAATTGCGACAGTGCTGTGGGAATTAAGTGTTCAGCAGAGTGATGGCCCGAGGGATAAAACTTGCTTTGTGTCTAGTTGTTTTGGCATGCAATGCTCCATAGCAGTGTCCTGAGGGGAGAAGTTGAAACTTGTCCAGGATGTGAGGGGTCTGTAGATATTTTCTCAGCCCTCTTTCCTGATCTGTACAGTATACACATCCTCAATGGAAGGCAGGCTAGTTGCAATTGTTTTTTTCTGCAGTCCTAACTATCTGTTGATGTCTGTACCTCTCCTATTTGGTTGTTGTGCCTGTTCTGTCTCCGTCTCCCACACACACAAACACTCACCCCAAAGGGTTAAATAATTGTTTCAAAACAGTCAAAGGTTCGTTATCAAAACTTGGCAGCAACGCAGCAGCTGCCTGCCAAGAGCTTTTACTCCAAGAAGGAGGGGTTGTTCCTCCACCAGATAACACCAAAATACAGACAGTTTGAAGTAGTCTAGTAACAGAAATCCACAACAGATGAGGTGTTGTTTGTCCCAAAAGTGCAAGTGACTCGCCAGAGTTTTTGCTTTGTCCGTTACAGAGCTGGAATGGCCATCACCCTCCCTTATATAGCCTGTGGGGTGTGGTCCAGTGACTCAGCTCAATCTCTGGCACGCCTCCTCATCTGCTGTGACCGTTTAGCATGCCGACGCTGGCGTGGATCCAGCCACAACTTGTCTCCCTCATCACTCTCCGACAGATCGGAGACACCTGGCTCCTGGCCAATCTCCTCTCCTTCGGTCAACACTTGAGGAATTGCCAGAGAGGAGGGGCCGGGAGAGGGAGGCCTGGCTGGCTCCTCTCCTTCATGTTCGGAGCCTTCTTCCTCCGATACAATGGGCTCGGGGGTCGGAGCCACAACAGTGCCAAACCAGACAGCTATAGGTCTTTGTACTTATTGACAGGTACAAATGACAGACTTAATACATTGTATTGAGGATCCCTACGTTCATGTAAGCCTTGTATAGTTTTCCTGTAGGAGTAGTAGTTTCTTTTCCTAAAGTTGAAGCAGTCTAATCCTCCCCCGTATCGAAAAATTGGATCTGATCACATGAACCCTTGACTTATGACTACAACGTCTTATGATATTAATTCTGGGCTCAATACAACATGTTCTAGATAGAACTTAAATACATAAGAGGTACATACCTATTTAGGATTCACCTAAATAGTGGAATTGAATGTTATGGTTTAGGAAATACAGGTGCCATCTAGACATAATATAAGCTGAATTTAAATAGATGGGTTTACATTTACATTTACAGTTTACATTCCAATTCCAAAGAAAGGCAAAGTCAAAGAATGTTCAAACTATTGCACCATTGCACTCATTTCACATGCTAGTAAAGTTATGCTTAAAATCCTACAAGCTAGGCTCCCAACAGTATGTGGATTGAGAACTACCAGAAGTACAGGCAGGATTTTGAAGAGGCAGAGGAACTAGAGATCAAATTGCCAACATACGCTGGATCATAGAGAAAGCTGGGGAGTTTCAAAAAAAACATCTATTTCTGCTTCATTGACTATGCTAAAGCCTTTGATTGTGTGGATCACAACAAATTGTGGCAAGTTCTTAAAGACACGGGAGTACCAGATCATCTTATTTGTCCCTTGAGAAACCTATATGCGGGTCAAGAAGCAACAGTGAGAACTGGACACGGAACCACTGATTAGTTCAAAATTGGGAAAGGAGTCTGGCAAGGCTGTATACTGTCACCCTGCCTATTTAATTTATGCAGAGCACATCATGAGAAAGGCGGGGCTAGATGAATCAAAAGTTGGAATTAAGATTGCTGGGAGAAATATTAACAACCTCAGATATGCAGATGATACCACTCTAATGGCAGAAAGTGAAGAGGCGCTAAAGAGCCTCTTGATGTGGGTGAAGAAGGAGAGTGAAAAAGTTGGCTTAAAACTCAACATTAAGAAAACTAAGATCATGGCATCCGTCCCTCTCAATTCCTGGCAAATAGATGGGGAAGAAATGGAGGTAGTGACAGATTTTATTTTCCTGGGTTCCAAGATCACCCCAGAAGGGGACTGCACCCAAGAAATTAAAAGACACTCCTGGGGAGGAAAGCTATGGCAAAGCTATGGCATACTAAAAAGCAGAGACATGACCCTGCCAACAAAAGTGCATATAGTCAAGGCTATGGTTTTCCAGTTGCAATGTATGGCTGTGAAAGTTGGATCATAAGGAAGGCTGAGCGTCAAAGAATTGAGGCCTTTGAACTATGGTGCTGGAGAAGACTCCTGCGAGTCCCCTGGACTGCAAGGCGATCAAACCAATCAGTCCTAGAGGAGATCAACCCTGACTGCTCTTTAGAAGGGCAAATCCTGAAGATGAAACTCAAATACTTTGGCCACCTAATGAGAAGGAAGGAGTCACTGGAGAAGAGCCTAATGCTGGGAAAGATTGAGGGCAAAAGAAGAAGGGGACGACAGAGAACAAGGTGGCTGGATGGAATCACTGAAGCAGTAGGTGTAAGCTTAAATGGACTCCAGAGGATGGTAGAGGACAGGAAGGCCTGGAGGAACGTTGTCCATGGGGTCGCGATGGGTCGGACATGACAAAAAGATGGGGCCCTTGATTTTCAGCAAAAAGTGAAATATGTTTGAATCAATTCTAAAATCAGAAATATTTGTCTGAATTGTGCCTTAAAATCACTATAGCATTTATTCTTTCTGAATAAATACCTACCATTCATTTTCCTTTTTCTAAAACAGCTGGTACTTTTTAAATTCTTGCATGTTTCCTGACGCAAATCACACATGGTAACAATGATGAAAGTCAGCACTTCCTTTTTTGAAACTGCAGCAAGCGATTCTCATGCAAAGAAAAAAAAGCTGCAGTGAACTATGTGAAGAAAACGATTAGCAGCTTAGAAATGCCGTGGATACCTTCCTAGATGTGCATCAAGTTGAAATATGTTCAGGTATACTTGTAAGTAAATCTAGCCTGTTACTAATCTGGATAACTGTAACTGTCTTTGTTTTGAGTGATTGTTCTTTTGGTTGTTACTTTGAAATTGGATAGTTAAGGACATAGTAGTACTGTGCAGGGGTCGGTCAACAAAAGGCACAACACATCCTGGGAACAATGCACAGTTTTTAAAATGCAGTTATTTGCATTTCTGGAGGAATAATTTCATGCAGATTTATCATTAAAAGTTTTTACAGGCTGCATTTTCCTATCTTTAGTCTGCCATGTCATTTTTGTGTAGAAATGTGCAGAAAAGCAGAATTAAGATTTCTAAGGTTCACATTGGAACATTACTGTTTTGGAAAGTTTGCTGTTGTTATTTCAGTGGTTTATAACTATAATTAACCCCTAAAGGGGAAAAGGAGGGGAAAAGAAGACATGTGGGGCAAAAACTGAAATTCTGGGGGTGGGAGTTGGAGCCTGGTGATATGAGTTACACTTCTTGCTGTTGGGTTGATGTTTTGCAGAATCCATATATTCAGTACATATTAGTGGTCAAAAAGGTTGATGATTTAAAATTTCTGTCTTGCTAAAGTCTAATTGGGATTTACCTTGGGGAGAAATGAATATTTATTCATTTATTGCATTATGAATTATCTTATGGGACATTAGAGCCATTCAGATGGTCTGCTAAATTTCATAAAAATGCAGTAGCAATAATGAATTTGATCATTGGATCACAATCCGCTTCACATAACACTTTTCTGAAGGTGGAGCAATTGCACTTAATAGAAAAGCATTTGATAAATGTAGCAATTATTAAAGCAAAAATTTTTGCTGTTTTTCTTTTTAAAAATTTAAAAGGTGAACTCCTCCTGATTTGCTGGTGTTTCCATATACAATATTTAAACTTTTACATACTTGACAAAAACTGTACGTTTATTGCAACATTTCAGAAACAATTTTGAAATGTCCAGGTCGTGTTTAGCAATAATTATTCTTGTTGTAAGAGTTTCTGTACCAGAAACCTCTACTAATTGCTCATAAGAAATTATACTTAATTGTAACATGATGGCTGCCTATTACAAGAAATCTGAATGCTGAGAGGAGGGCACTTGTTATCATTCCTAAAACCCTTGGGTGAAGATCATTTCAGATCTAAATGATGCTCTCATTCTGTTATAACAATATTTTTCACCATTGGGTGCTTCCAGCTGGATAGATTCTCTAATGTTCTTAGCTAAAAGCCATTGCGTGGTTAATTGAAAACGACAGAAATGTTGGGAAAAAACAATGTATATCCATCTCGATCAGTGGTGAAATCCACATTTTTTTACTACCGGTTCTGTGGGCGTGGCTTTGTGGGCATGGTGTGGCTTGGTGGGCATGGTGTGGCTTGGTGGGCATGGCTTGGTGGGTGTGGCAGGGGAAGGATACTGCAAAATCCCCATTCCTTCTCCACTCTGGGAGAAGAATATTGCAAAATCTCCATTCCCATCCCACTCTGGGGCCAGACAGAGGTGGCATTTGCCGGTTCTCCAATCTACTCAAAATTTCTGCTACCGGTTCTCCAGAACCTGTCAGAACCTGCTGGATTTCACCCCTGATCTCGATCCGCCCAGAAAAGTCCTCGAAGCAAGCAGGATGATTGCCCCTTAAGAACCTTGTCTAAAAGCGGATTTAGAACGTTTTATTAAACTTTGGATTATTTATTTATTTGGGTTCTACAGTAGCATACAAAGAGGTTTAAATGCATCATAATAAGATTAAACCAAAAAGAAAACCATTGCAAGCATCAAAAGACAGAAACTTCAATCATATCATATTCCAGTGAGTTCACAAATTGTCCTGGCCCAGTGCCTGCCTGGAGATCCAGATTTTTGAGACCTTCCTGAAAGCATCAGTGCCAGAATCATAGAGACCTTGGGAGAACGCTGCTTCTGAGGAGAGTTACAGCATAGAGAAGACTAATCTTTTGAGCCCTATAAAATGACGTTATTTAGTTGATAGGACCCAGAGCATGCTGATCCTGACTGAGCTTACACTGTATATGCAGACTCAATAAGAGCATTAAAAACAATCCTTTTAGATCATGTAAATGACTCATCTATTCAAGCGCTCTATGTATCCTAGTGACTAAACAGCTGTATTCAGAAACTTCCCAACAGTGACAGGAGAACAATGGCCCACCTCCATTGTTACTGTGTCACAGCAGGCATTCACAGTGCCCTTTGAAGGTTATCCGCACATCGAATGGCAACCAATTCCATATATTAATGATGCAACTGTTTGATCTCATCTAAACTATTAGTCTCACTCTGTGTACTTTTCATGCGTCCCTTTGCTTCTCTTTCAAACACCCCTTAGAGATAGTCCTAATATGCCGTCTATAACCAGGCTTGACGGTAGCCTTGAGCATGTAGCCCTTCCAAGACAATAGATTAGATAAGAAGAAAGGGTTGCTGGGTGACATACTTCCATCAAAAGTGTGCAGTCTTGAGTGCATTGATTATACACAGAGACACAGATTGCTTTAGGCATGTATTAGTCCTTTCAAAATACTCCCTTTCACTGTGAATTGGGTAGCTCACTCCTACAGAGATCAGTCACTGCAGAATAAATATTCCAGCTTTATTTCTTGGCAAACAAAACCTTATTGGTGAGGAATAAAGCCTTATAGTTGTGCTTGTGAACATTTGTTTAATTTGAGCTCACAATTTCCAGAAAAATACCTGCTAATGTAAGTATACTGCTAATGAAATAAAACAAATCCTCAACTTACAATGATTCACTTAGGGACCATTCGAAGTTACAGCAGCACTGAGACTTTCAAATTTACAATGTTGTAGCCACTGGTGGGTTGCTACCCGTTCACCCCAGATCGGGCGAACCGGTAGTGGCGGGAGGCTCCACCCACACACCCGGACGCCTCTGCGCATGTTCAGAAGTGTTGCATGCACGCACAAGCGCCCATGAGCAAACCAGTAGCGACAGGTTTTGAAACCCACTACTGGCTGTAGCATCCCCATGGTCACATGATCAAAATTCGGCCACTAACATGTATTTATGACAGTTGCCCTGTCCTGGGGTCATCTGATCACCATTGGTAACCTTTTTTTTAAAATTTGATTTATATGCCGCCCTTCTCCGGAGACTCAGAGGGCGGCTTACAATGCGTTAAGCAATAGCCTTCATACTTTTGTATATTTTATACAAAGTCAGCTTATTGCCCCCACAATCTGGGTCCTCATTTTACCTACCTTAGAAAGGATGGAAGGCTGAGTCAACCTTGAGCTTGGTGAGATTAGAACTTGCAGTAATTGCAGGCAGCTGAATGTTAATCACACTGCTTTAGTCTGCTGCGCCACCAGGCTCTGTCTCAGCCGGCCTTCCCAGCCGGCTTACTAGAAGCAAAGTCAATTAGGAAAGCCAGATTCGCTTAATGACCGCATGATTCATTCAACAACGGCAATGGTTCACTTAATAACTGTGGCAAAAAAGGTCATAAAATGGGGCAAAACTTGCTTAAGCACTGCCTTGCTTAGTAGAGGAAATGTTGGGCTCAGTTGAGGTCATAAGTTGTATGGACTACCTGTATATTTTTACTCCCATGGTGGGATGGCATATAAGAGCACTTGACAGGACAACATATAAGAGCACTTGACTGAGTAGATCGGTATACTTAAGCATGAAACTAGCTAGCACTTTTGTTTCACTTCATGATTTAGAAATGAGTTCATTATTTATTAATATTTTGCTATGTCCCACCCCCCCATGTTTCTACAAGATTGTCTCTTAAGAGAAATGCCTACCAAGAATCGTTAACTGTTGTGTACAACAATGTGCCAGATATTAATTGGTTAATATTTAGCATGTAGATGTTTTGTGCATCCCCCCACCCCTTTCACCACTGTGGTGTTCTGGTGGGTGGCTTTGATGGAGTTTCAGTTTTGCTGTAATCCGTAAGCCTGCTGGGTTCCTTTTCCCTTCCCCTTTCTTTTGTACTGTGTGGGAACAACTTCCTCTTTAGACTGAATTGACCTGGCTCTTGCTATTAAACTCCAAAGCAGAATTTGTTTTGTATTGACAATATGATGCAAATCTAAGAAAAGGGACTCTAAAACCAAGAAGAAGCAATCGTCTTAGTGATTGGAACCGATTCCATATGCCAGGAACATTGAACTTCACTGTTCGCTCTCTTTCTTTCCTCCTGCCCCCAAAATCCAAATGATTTATTGCATGAGCAAACTAGGTAAAGCACAGAGTTATGGTCATCAATATGCACCAGCCACAATGCAATTTTGTTATTGACAGAACTGAAATCTGGTTGGCTACAGAGGGAGGTATTTCTCTCTCAGAAATGTGTTCATCTGAATTTTGGTTTGGAATCAGGCAAGGGAAATGGATAACTATTGATACGTGGGAGGCTCCTCTGGCAGAGAAACTGCAGTGCAGATAATCATAGCAACAGCAATAGCACTTAGACTTATATACTGCTTCAGAGTGCTTTACAGCCCTCTCTAAGCGGTTTATAGAGTCAGCCTATTGCCCCCAACAATCTGGGTCCTCATTTTACCCACCTCGGAAGGATAGGAGGCTGAGTCAACCTTGAGCCTGGTGAGATTCGAACTGCCAAACTGCTGGCAGCCAGTGATCAGCAGAAGTAGCCTGCACTCTAACCTCTGCGCCACCGCGGTTCAACCAGATATGAGACTTAACTTTCTGACGAGAAAAGGCACTAAGCACCAGATACATAGAAGCAGGGGACTACTGTGCTAGTAGGCGGGATACATGGTGCAGCCTATGAAGAGACATTTCAGAGATAATCCAACAAATAGTGTCAGGGTACAAGATGGGGGCAGGAGCTGTGTACACTGAACAGCACAACCAAGTACCTGTCATTGTTTGCAGGAACATCTGCACAATGTATGGACTAGATCAGTGATGGCTAACCTTTTTGCCATCGCGTGCCAAAAGCAATGGGGAGCATGGGGGGGGTCAAGCATGCACATGCCCACACCCATAATTCAATGCGCCCCGCCCCCCCGTGCATGCATGTGCGACCCCCCTTTGCGACCTCACTTTTGGCAGGTGATGGCCCGGTGGGCCCAATAGGCCTATTTTTTTGCCCTCCCCAGGCTCCAGAGGCTTTCTGGGAGCCTGGGGAGGGCGAAAACGGCCTTCCCCACTCCACTGGAGGCCCTCTGGAGGCCAGAAACAGCCTGTTTTCCGACTTCCAGTGGGCCCAAAAGGCCCAAAAGTCAACTGGCCAGTGCACGCATGCGGGCTGGAGCTGAGCTAGGGCAATGCTCGCGTGCCCACAGATATGGCTCTGCGTGCCACCTGTGGCTCACATGCCATAGGTTCGCCATCACGGGACTAGATACTCCTACGTCCAGAAGGGAAGGTTGTAGAGAACAGCAGAGCTAAGACCTTGTGAGACTTCTAGACTGACTGACAGGCAGACGTTGGCCAGTCAGCCAGATATTGTGGTAGTAGACAAGGAGCAGAAGACAGTGGTGGTGATATAGTGGTGCTAAGTGAAGCAGCATCAGGCAGGAGGAGTATGAGAAGTTGGAGAAGTACTGGAGAAGTACTAAGTACTAAAAGCTGAAGGAGAAACCAGAGAGGATACGGAAAGTAAAGGCCAAAATGGTTAGTAGGAGCACTGAGGTTGTGACTCCTAAACTGGGAGAGGGGCTCCAATATCAGAGCGCGCTCTCCAGAAGACTGCAATGCTAGGAACACCTAAGGTACTGCACACAACCCTCAAATTCCCAGACTTCTGAGAGGGAGGAAGACACATAACACTCATAGGGGCGAGAAGGGATTTATAAATGCACACACACACACACAAACTCACTACTCGTTCACTCTCACAGTTGGAAATAAACACAAAACACACAAAACTATCACATTGCTCCATAACTATTTAAGGCTGACTAAAATGTAAAATGATTGATGTAGAATCTCTTCAGTGCCTAATAGTTTGATTGCTTATGTATTAAGATAAGGATATGAGTTTATGTGAAATCCATAAATCAGTTCATCTGGAGACCTGAACAATCCCAAAGAGTGCAAAGGGGAGCATTACAAAGGTAGCTGCTATTTATCACTATATAAATAAATTATAAAGGTATCAAGATGCAGTATTGAGAAACTTGGCAGCAGCTTTTCTACAAATGAAAATTCTGGATAATTCCAACCACAGATTGTCAACACATGCAGAAGAAAACCTAGCGTCTAAACTCAGTAATCCATGACCTCTAAATAAACATCTTAAACTGTCTATATAAACCACAGTTGGTTGGTTGAGCTGCTGAACACTGAGCATGACAGAGAATCCTTAATAGACAGAATAATATTATTATAGTCTTGTAAAACACCTAGAGTCATTTGCTTGTGAGGTGGACAGTTGTATTGATAGACAGACAGACAGATAGACAGACAGACAGACAGATAAACAGATAAACAGATGATAGACAGAGGTATATGACAGACAGATGATAGATAGATAGACAGACAGACAGACAGACAGAGAGACAGACAGATAGATAGATATTGTAGATAGATGTAGCAATAGCACTTAGACTTATATACTGCTTCACAGTGCTTTACAGCCCTCTCTAAGTGGTTTACAGAGTCAGCCTATTGCCCCCAACAATCTGGGTCCTCATTTTACCCACCTCGGAAGGATGGAAGGCTGAGTCAGCCTTGTAGAGCTAGATGATAGATGGATGATAGATAAATAGACAGACAAGATGAACTGACTGACTAAAGAATGCTGCTTATAAAGTATGAAGTGAACTTTATTTATTTATTTATTCATTCATTCATTCATTCATTCATTTATTTGTTTATTTAACTAACTAACTAACTAACTAACTAACTAACTAACTAACTAACTAGCTAATTAACTAGTACAAGGAAACAAGTACCAGGATAGATATAGACACACATAAAAGAAAATAAGTAAGCAAAACATAGCCATAAACACATAAAATGAGTACATATAAATGGGAACAGTAGGACAGGGATGGTAGAAACGCTGGTGCGCTTATGGACGCCCCCTTAAGGACCTCTTTAGAAACGTGTAAGGTCCAGGGTAGACAGTTTAAGGTAAAAGGTATGGGGGTTAGAGAAAGGTAGACGGCGTAGTTCAAGACTATCCAGGCCTAAAATTTCAAGCCTGGTGGTATAGGGAATTTTATTTCGAGCAGAGGATTTGAGTACTCTTCTAGTAAAATATCACTGGACCCTCTCTAATGTATTGATGTCTGAAATACAGTGAGAGTTTACTATGTACCAGATTGAATTGTCAGGATTTATACCCAATCAGATATATATTGTATGCAAGTTTGTTGCAGGCAAGAAGTTTTTTGTTCTTCAGGAGGATTTCACTGATGGGGCCAATGGTGGCTTTGATCTTGCTCTGCCAGCTGCTTCCTGTCATCTGCCTATGCATGTCCAGCCAGACTTTGGAGTTTGCCTGAGACCCGCAGGACTGAAGCAACAAAATTATACTTCATCAAATCTCTACGTTGTTAGCTGCTGTAAAACAAGCAGCGCAATTCATGGTAGTTTTCCCCTCCACCTCATGTTATGAAGAATGAGCATTTATTTCTCTGAGGCCATCAGCATGTGCGTGAAGAACAGTGCTGTACATATGAAACTGTTCTATTTTTAGAGCAGTATTTCTAATTAAAGCTGAAGACAACTGTGTGTAGCTGCCTAAAACGTGCTTGAATATAATCTATAGATACCAGATTTATTCCAGAGTTCAAACTGTAATTTGACGTATTGTTTTTACTTAAAGTATCATTTCATTAATTTATATCTATAAGGGTTGTAAACAAAAACATTATTTAAAGTAAGTATGGCGTGGGTGTCATGAAAATAAAAGCAGATCACTTTTTAAGTCTGTAGCAAACATAACCTCAAAGGGAACTGAAGATTATTTTAAAGTGTTGCTGTCTAACTCTGGGAAGAATAGCAATAGCAATAGCACTTAGACTTATATATCGCTTCACAGTGCTTTACAGCCTAAGCGGTTTACAAATCAGCATATTGCTCCCAACAATCTGGGTCCTCATTTTACTGACCCCAGAAGTACTGGTTTTCTGTAGTAATCTTCACATTTTTTAGACACTCTTCTGAGCTTTTCAGGTAGGTTTTGCACTGCTGATCTATCCAGTGCAGGGGTGTCAAACTGGCGGCCCATAGGCCGGATGCGTCACGCACAGGCCACCCACCCCAGCTCTGCAAATGGGAAAAACGTTGCGAAACTTCACATGACAGCAACATGACTCTATGAGTTTGACACCCGTGATCCAGTAGAAATCACTAATAAGTTATTATGTATTGATGACTATGAAGAATTTGTAGAATTAGAATGTGAAAGGAAAAGGAGCATTTCCAGAATATAAAGACCTAGAATAAATAACAAAACAAAAAAACCCAAATATATGTGAATACAGATAGTCCTCCTTTAATGACTGCTCACTTAGCAACCGTTTGATATTATGATGGTTCCTCAAAAAAGGGTACGTATGACCTAATTTTCAAGTTCTGACTGCTGCAGGCACCTCCCCGCGATTGCATGAACACATTTTGTGTGCTTGGCAACAGCTTGCATTAATAGTCATTGGTAGCATGTGTGGTCATGTAACCACCATATTTGGCATTTTTTGTTAATTTCCAATATACTTTCCGTTTCCAGCCAAAAACATTCACTGGGTATAATGTATTTGTTTAACAAGTGCCCTGTTCACTTAACAACTGCTGCAAAAAAAAAAGTCATAAAATCAACTGCAGCTAAATGGTGGCACACCTGAAGACTTGCCACAATTTACAATTGTAATTCGGGTCTCTTCTGTGCATGCGGGGGGGACACATGCAGGGGCCATGTGCATGTGTAGGGCGCATGACTCATGCAGAGGTGCATGTTCAGGGGGCAGAGCACATGTGGGGGCGCACATGCATACACAGGTGGGGGCATGCAGGGGTCACATGCAGATGCGTGGGAGGGCGAGACACATGCAGGGAGTGCATACACATGCGGGTGGGCGCATGCGCAGGAACCACACGTGCATTGCATTTTGAGGGTTTGCACATGCGCACTTTGACCACTCAGTCCAGAAAAGGTTAGCCATCACTGCCCTATCCCTAAAGTTCTACACCTGCTAGGTATAGAAAAAGTTGGTATTTATAGGAGGCAAACAGCGTAGGTCCGTGGGCACGTGAGCGTTGCCCTAGCTCAGCTCCAGCATGCATGCATGCACTGGTCAGCTGATTCTTGAGCCTTCTGGGCCCACCAAAAGTTGGCAAATGGGCTGTTTCTGGCCTCTGGAGGGCCTCCGGGAGGGAGGCTATTTTTGCCCTCCCCAGGCTCCTAGAAAACCTCTGGAGCCTGGGGAGGGCGAAAAACGGGCCTACCGGGTCCACTGTGCCATCAGATGGCAAAAGTGGGAGGAGCACGGGGGGATTGCGTGCGCATGCACGGGGGGGGGCAGGGCGCATAGAATTACGGGTGTAGGTACGCACACTTGCGACCACCCCGCACTCCCCCCGCTTTTGGCACGCGATGGCAAAAAGGTTAGCCATCACTGGCGTAGGTTGTCTGAATTAAGGTCCTGGGTATTGACACTATAATGAGCTAATTAATGGTTTGGTTTCCTTGATTTATAACAGCAGATAGTTTATCTCTGGTTCAGCTGTTTTCACTTACTAAGAAAGTGCTTGCTTCGAATAGTTTTTAACACTCTTGTCCCGTAAACAAGCAAAGACCAGCTCTGCTAAGAAAGGTAGTTGCTTCAAGGATAAATATTAGGTACATCAGACAAGACGATGAACGTCATCAAAAGCAGAACTTTCCAAAACTTTTTTGGATCTTAGTCCACCAAACCCTTCCTACTGTAGCCCAATGACTGGAGATCTACATTAATGGTGACTGAATCCTGGCATCGGGGTTCCCACAAGGGAAAAGGATCTGAAAGTTTTTGGACCGCTTATAAGTCTTTCTTTCAAGAAGTAAGGGAATCGCGTTTTGTTTCTTTGCAACAGTTTGTAATTATTTCTAGCTTCAACACCCTACTGTGACTTCAAGGCTTTTGCCTCTTAGACCTTGCTCTACAAATGTTGCAAAACAGCATTTTGTATAGCATTCAAACCCAAACCCTTGAGTCAAGCCTTAACACTCTAACCACACTTTTGTTCCTTCCCTGTTTCTTCAAAGCTGAAGAAGAGAGTTTCTATGCTAGAAGGTTCACAAAAATGAGACTTCAATTGTACTGTGGTTTATATTTCCATGGTTACATCGGGGTAGCCATGGAGTAAAAATTGCTTGAAAAAGATGAGAAGAGGTAGTGGAAAATGACTAGTCAGAATTTTCTTAGTTTACAAAAACGTCTTAGGCAGGGGTGAAATCCAGCAGGTTCTAACAGGTTCTGGAGAACTGGTAGCAGAAATTTTGAGTAGTTCGGAGAACCGGCAAATACCACCTCTGGCTGGCCCCAGAGTGGGTTGGGAATGGAGATTTTGCAACATCCTTTCCCCAGGAGGGGAGGGAATGGAGATTTTGCAGTATCCTTCTCTTGGAGTGGGATGGGAATGGAGATTTTGCAATATCCTTCCCCTGCCACCCCCACCAAACCACACCCACAGAACTGGTAGGGAAACATTTTGGATTTCACCCCTGGTCTTAGACAACTTCTTAATGAATCCCTAGTTAACGAAATGAGCAATTATTGCTTTGATTGTATGTACAACCCATGCAAGAGGCTATATTTATTCACATTTTCTAAATATGCGTAAGTGCTCAAATTGCCTTTTTTTTTTTTTTGCTAAACTGCTTTTAATTAGTAGCATATCTAAATGCTACTTAAAAGTATTAGTGAAATATTATGCAGCAATTCCATACATTATAGGGGTTTTTTTTCATTGTGTTAGGTGATATTCTCTGCTTCAGGAATACCTCTGAGCAATGTACAGGTAGGTCCCAACTTACAACCACAGCGGAGCTCAACATTTTCCATTGCTAAGCAAGACAGATGTTAAGTGAGTTTTGCCCCATTTTAAGACATTTCTTGCCACGGTTGTTAAGTAAATCACTGCTGTTATTAAGATAGCAACACAGGTTCACATGAGCCCAGGACACTTCAACCATTGTAAACACATGCCAGCTGGCAAGCGTCCACGTTTTGGTCACACGACCACGGGGATGCTGCGACAGTCGTAAGTGTGAAACAGTCATAAGCCTCTTTTTTCCAATGCCATTTTAACTTGGAACTGTCACTAAATGAATGGTTGTAAGTCAAGTATAGACTTTCTCAAGATGATTTCGCCTTGAAAATTGAAACACAAAAATCCTGCAGAAATTCTGAGGATAATTCTACACCATCACTGTTGCCATCATAAATCCCTTCAAAGCATTTCAGACCCAATTGACAATCATCTTCACTTTCATTGATGTTAAAATCCTAAAACATCCGAATCATCAAGAGCCAATTCCTTTTCCTTTAGCCAAGCAAATGCAAAAATGATAATGGGAAAAGAGTATAAAATAAATAGCCAGCAAGTAACCAGCCCTTCCACATTGTCATGGTGGGAAGTAAATCATTTGTGAATATACAGGTGCAGTCCTCAACTTAAGACCACAATTGAGCCCAAAATTTCTGTTGTTAAGGGAGACTTTTGGTGAGTTTTGTCCCATTTTACGACCTTTCTTGTCTCAGTTGTTAAGTGAATCACTGCAGTTATAAGTTGGTAACCCAGTTGTTAAGTGAACCTGGCTTCCCCATTGATTTTGCTTGTCAGGAGGTCGCAAAAGGGAATCACATGATTCAGGGACACAGCAAAGGTCATAAATAGGAACCAGTTGCCAACCATCTAAATTTTGATCCTATGATCATGAGGTCATAGGATGTAAACTCTGAAAATCGGTTGTAACTGAAAATCGGTCATAAGTCTCTTTTTTTCAGTGCCATGGTAACTTTGGTCACTAAATAAACTGTTGCAAGTCGAGGACTACCTGTACAAACTTCCTTGAAAGTCTCGGTGAAATAATATGTTACATTAACTCATGTTATAGAGGTAGTGGGGAACCACAAATTCCTGCTGAAAAGAAAACATGTAGTTTCCCAGAGCTGCAAGTGTTGCAAAGAGTTTGCCAGTTCTGCTTTGGTTTCAACTCCACTTCAAAAGACCCCAAATTATTATGAAGACTAGTCAGGATCATACATTCCCAAATAGAAACCTTGGGTGGGTGGGGGAGAGGGGATAACAACTGCAATTGTATAAAATAAATCCTTAAATTGGAAAATTGCACCCTTCTTCAGAAAAACATAAGAATAAGAAATACCTTCAGAAACTATAGTAATCTTCCCCAAAATGGTGAACTCTTAAGATATATTTTCATATATATCTAGATATATATCTAGATTTATTTTTCATATATAATTTCAACACCTCAGCTGGGGAATATAGAAATAACCATTTGAAATAAGCCTTTGGAGAGTACGAATATGAGAAAGGCTGTATTAAAAGAATGAACATGACCACGTAATGTAAGCTGTCTTTTTAAATTAATTAATTTTGCCTATTACCTTGGAAACTAAGTGCTTGGTTTGTGTTGGTTTTATATCTTGGGCTTTCTCATTTTTCCTTTTCTAGTACAGAAATGCACACCCACGCTACAGGTGGCCCTCAATTTATGCCAACAACTGAGCCCTAAATTTATGTTGCTAAGTGAGACATTTGTTAAATGAGTTTTTGCCCCATTTTATCACCTTTCTTGCCACGGTTGTTAAGTGAATCATTTCAGTTGTTAAGTTAGTAACCTGGTTGTTAAGTGAATTTGTTTCCTATTGACTTTGCTTGTCAGAAGGTCGCAAAAACTGATCATGTGACACCCCCGGACACTGCAATTGTCATAAATATGAGCCAGTTGCTAAACATCTGGATTTTGATCATGTGACTGTGAGGATGCTGCAATGGTCATAAGTGTGAAAAACGATCATGTCACTTTTTTTAGCACTGTTGTAATTTTGAATGGCCACTAAACAAACTGCTGTAAGTTATTGACTACCTGTATATTTATATATATACGCTGTGGCTCAGTGGCTAAGACGCTGAGCTTGTCAGTCAGAAAAGTCAGCAGTTCAGCGGTTCGAATCCCTAGTGGCACGTAACAGGGTAAGCTCCTGTTACTTGTCCCAGCTTTTGCCCACCTAGCAGTTCGAAAGCACATAAAAAATGCAAGTAGAAAAATAGGTACCTCCTTTGATGGGAAGGTAACAGTGTTCCGTGCTCCTTTGGCGTTTAGTCATGCCGGCCACATGACCACAGAGACGTCTTCGGACAGCGCTGGCTCTTTGGTTTTGAAATGGAGATGAGTACCGCCCCCTAGAGTCAGGAACAACTAGCCCATATGTGCGAGGGGAACCTTTACCTTTTCATATTATAAACGTGATTCTTCTTTCATTTTTCTGTAGTGTTTGGTCAATATATTTTTAATTTACTTACGGCCATGTGGAGCACATGTGTTTTCTACGGAAATCCAAGTTTAAGAAGCGCACTCCCAACTGGGTCTTGAGATCTCATGCTTGGTAACCAGGCATGAGCACAAGTTTACAAGTTCATATCAAAATGTGAAAGTGCGCTTCAAACTTCGCTTGGGTTTGCTTGGTTTTAATTCGGATTGTTGTTGTCCTGTTGTAGCTGCTTACCCTTGGTTAACCACTTCGAGCCTTTGAAGCAGGGTAGCCAAGACATGTAAAATAAATGAAGTGAGTTTTGCACAGCCTTCCGTGGATTGTACATGTAATGTGCTTGAACCTAGCTGGTTTTTTTTTTCTTTTTCCTAATTGCAGTGTTGTTTAACGTGCCAAATCACCTGCTTTCCTTGCCTCACGCCTGCTAAAACCTTCTCCGCGGTCGTCCCGTCCTCTGTTCAAGATTTGCACAGCCGAAGCACAAAGAGGAATTGTTACCAAATAAGCAGTAGTCACACACTTCTACCAATAGCCTTTGGAGGGCTGGTTACCATGGAATCCACCATCTGTTCACTCCCCACTGGAATGTGATTATCCTTGGTGTGTTGGGAACTGGGAAAAGCAGGGGTGTGTGTGTGTGTGTATGCTGCCTGCAATTATCTGCAATGGAGTGTGTTAATAGGAGGCTTAGACCAGCTTGCTGGAGAAACATGTAAATGTCTTTATTATTTTTTTTTCCAAAAAACAAAAGCAAAACCCCCGCAATTTTGCCACCCAGAGGAGTGAATTTAGCCGGTGAAAGGTAAGTGCTTAAATGCAAAAGACGTTTGGGTTATCGGTGGCAGTGTGGCTGATATGATATTGATGTTTTTATCAATGAGCTCTCATTGTCAGCCATTCTTTCTATAGATGTTGATCAACCTGGAGGTTGAGTTGTGTGTGTGTTTCTGTAGAACAGAGCAAGAGGGAGGAAGGCTCTTTTGTCTCCTTTCCAGCGGCTTAATTTCGTATTGTTTTAAAGGGACAGTCTCAGCGGCAAGCCGTACCTGAATTTGCCGTCTTTTAAATCTCTCTCTCTCTTTTTTTGTGCCTAATGTCCCTTTCTGCAGAGATGGAATCTAAAGAATATATATGGCACATTCACACGTTGGCTTGCCTAGAATAATAATGACAAAATCCATATTATAAAAGACAGTATTTGATGTTTTAGAGGAGCTGGTTGTTTGTGGGGGTGTGAGGAAGACAATGGATATTTGGTTTTGGTAAAATTGTACACAAAATGCAGATGTTGCTGGAAACGGGGGTGACTGGAGATTCATCTCTCTGGAAACATACTCCAGACCATTAGGGATTATTGTGCATTGACTTTTTGGATAAGTTTTCAGAAGATGCATGCATGTGGGGGGGGGGGGAAGCAACATGATTTCCTTGGCATTTTTCTTTTTCTTTTTTCTTTTTGATAAAAGCTACAACAGATAAGCAATGTCTTTAGTATTTTTTCCATGCTGCTTATTATTATTATTTTTAAATCTTTTATAAATGCTACTGAAGATGAAGATAGAACTTCATATGGATCGATCCATATTTATGATTAAACACAGTTAAGTTCTAATCATACATAGATTGATCGGGTGGGCTTCTGCTTCTTAAAACCATTTGTGAATAAACACATTTATTTTAAGATGAGCCTTACGAGATTTATACAAGATGGAATTTGGGGAGGGGGATTTTCTGCCCTTCCCTTTGCATCTCATGTGCTCCATTCCTTTTCCTAAGGCTTATCATTTTCATTTTACGTGGAAAGATGAGTCCCTTTTAATTAAACTATATCAGTTGGTTAATTCTACCAGTTGCCTGTATATTTCTCATCTTAATAGATCAGAAATGGGCAGATGGCTCATGAATTTCTTAGACTATACAGATACACATCAGGTAAAAATTAAGTACATCAACATTTTTTTAAAAACAGCAGTAAATCCTAATGTGAAATCAGAGCGATGGGATGTAAAACTACCTTACATTGGCAACTGCCTTCTTGAGAAGGTCCTTTTTGGTCTCTGGGATTGTTAAAAGGTGACCTTTCCTTAGGAGCTCTCTATAGAGCAAGTATGAATGGAATAGTTTTCTCAATGTCTGCTCCTCAGCTTTTAACTCCCTTCCCAGAGGGCTCTGCCAGAACTCTAGCATCTTCTAGGAGAAGTGCAAGATTGCTTGTGTTGCAAAATAGTCATAAGTGAGCAGTACATTTGTGCTTAATGATGAATTGTCCTGTAGGACACAGTGAGTGTTAAGGGGATCTTCTGATTTTTTTTTAATTGTATTATCAGAGTAGATATCAGATCTTTAACTTTAATGCAGATTGGATCATACAGTTTAAAATGCTTCTTGCCTTTGCTATGCTTCTGTTTTTATCCAGGTAGTCCTCAACGTCTAACCACAGTTGAGCCCAAAATTTCTATTGCTAAGCGAGACAGTTGTTTAGTGAGCTTTGCCCCCTTTTACATAGTTTCTTGACACAGTTAAGTAAATCACTGCTGTTGTTAAGTTAGTAACATGGTTGTTAAGTGAATCTAGATTTCCCCACTGACTTTGCTTGTCAGAAGGTCACAAAAAGGTGATCACATGATCCTGGGACACTGCAACCGTCATAAATATGAGTCAGTTGCCAAGGATCATGTGACCATGGGGAAGCTACAGTTATTGTGTGAAAACTGATTATAAGTCACTTTTTATTAAGTGCCATTGTGACTTTGAATGGTTACTAAATGAACTGTTGTAAGTAGAGGACTATCTGTAATGTGTTTCATTGCCTTCCTCTTTGCTACCCAATGGTATCCTGTTCTCCAAAAGCCATTCCATTCTCCCTTGCTGTTCCATATCCTTGCCACTGCTCTTGCAGTGCATTTATCTTTTGCTTATATATTTATTCAGCTTCACCTTTCTCTTTTTCCTTGAATATTTCTTTGTTATCTGCTATGGGTAGGAACACTCTAAAGCACCAGGCTCAGTGTTGGTGCTGCATTATTGTTGCATTTATCAAAGCTTTGTATTTGTCTAAATCGGAGGTGGGGAACTATGACCCCTTTATGACTTGTGAACTTCGACTCCATAGAATTCTGGGAGTTGAAGTCCACAAGTCATAAAAGGGCTAAAGTTTCCTACCCCTGGTCTAGATCATGAGACTCGAAACGTTTGGTTTGCCTGGATTTACACTGAGTGAAGAGGAATTGTCTTGGGCTACATATAAAATATATAATATAATTAATGTATATAAATCACATAATAATTTTCGATCTTCTGGAGCCGGATTAGTAGCTGTTCAGGGCCGTATGAGGCCCTTGGGCCATGGGTTGTTTTTTTTTTTTTTAATTTATTCATATGCCGCCCTTCTCCGGAGACTCAGGGCGGCTTACAGTGTGTTAAGCAATAGCCTTCATACTTTTGCATATTTTATACAAAGTCAGCTTATTGCCCCCACAAACTGGGTCTCATTTTACCCACCTTAGAAAGGATGGAAGGCTGAGTCAACCTTGAGCCTGGTGAGAATTGAACTCGCAGTAATTGCAGGCAGCTGGATGTTAAATGCTGCCTTAGCAGGAGGCATTAGCCTCCTATGCCACTCAGGCTCCTGAATGGCAGGTTGGACATGCCTGATCTACCTCAAGAATTCATACCATACTATGCTGATAGACCCTCTTTGGAATTACTTTTTTAAAAATTAGATTTGTACATGGCTGCAATCAAAAAAGCTCCTGCTGGGGTTTTTATGTACCCTGTTTCCCCAAAATAAAACCCAACTGGAAAATAAGCCCTAGCATGAGTTTTCAGGACGCCCTACTCCTCAAAATAAGCCTCCAGTTAAGATTGCCAGACAGTCGGCTGCATTTAGTACTGTATTTCTCTGAAAATAAGACATAACTGGAAAATAAGCCCTAATGCATCTTTTGGAGCAAAAATTAATATAAGACCTAGTCTTATTTTTGGGGAAACACGGGTATCAGTGGAAATACAAATATACAAGTTATATTAAAAAATAATAAAAAGCATTATCATCCATCAGTCTGATGGTGCCAACTCTTCCCCTAAGACATCCCCCAAATAATTTAGGTTTTTAATAGCTAGTGGAACATAATAGAGGAGGACAGATTAAATTTCTTAGGGAAGGTATTTATTTATTTATTTATTTATTCATTCATTCATTCAGTCATTCATTCAATTTATATGCCGCCTTTCTCCGGAGACTCAGGGCGGCTTACAATGCTTTAAGCAATAGCCGTCATACTTTTGTGTATACCTGCTTAGTAGGGCTTTTGGTGCCCCCCGAAGCAGGGTTCTTTTTTATACAAAGTCAGCTTATTGCCCCCATAATCCAGGTCCTCATTTTACCTACCTCGGAAGGATGGAAGGATGAGTCAACCTTGAGCATGGTGAGAGTTTAGATGCATTTACAGAAAAGGCATATCGACAAGGCTGCACCTCCCTTTGGAGGAGGAACAGACGAAGTTTCTTCTGGGATGTCCACATCAGATAGATTGAAAGTATTCCTGTAAGTACTTCACGATCAAGCTATATAGTGCTTTAAAGGTGAAAACAAGTACTTAGAAGAATTTGAAAGTTAATAGGGAGCCATTGGAGGGCCTGAAGCATTCAGGATGGCATTGTAATGAATTACAGTCTTAGGCAAGAGTAGTAACATGAGTTATTGTCCTGTCACTCCATCTAGGCTGTCAATGGGGCACTAGCAAATTGTGAGAATGTGTTGTGCATAGTCTTATCACTATGAATTCCCAACTAGAATTAGCGGTATTAGTGACATTTGCCACTTCCTGGTATATTTACTCAGAATTCAGTCTCTATTTGCTTATGAGAGATTAATACCTATATAAATAAAGGTAAGGTTATAAATATAGATACATGCATCCAACTAAATGTTATTTCCTTGGAAACCTGGAGGATGTGATGATAATGGAGGAAGCTATAGAAATGAATGGGCTTTGGTAAGAAGAGGTCAGGAGCAGTAGCTCTCTGAAATCACACTTTACTATCATTGATTAAAAGATTCTATTACTGTTGTATTCTCCCAAGTAAATAGAAAAGAGACACTGGATCTTGGTCCAGTTGCAATTTTCTTTTGCAATACAATGGTGGTAGTAGTTTCTTGAATCATATTCCTCAGAAATGAGAATTGTTTCCCTGTTATTTCCACTTAGAACACAGGTATAAGTCAGAAACATGTTTTAGGGCCAGAGATCTTGTACAGAAGAACTCTGTGTAGGATTGTCTATTAAATCAAATAAAATAAGAGATGTGTACTTTTGAAATTAGACTGTTGCCTTGGGTAGTCAACAACCATTCTCTTAACTGCCATTTTTATATGAAACTTCTCTGGTGATCAAGAAATTCCATGTATTATATCCCAAAAAGACATTAGACCCCCAGTGTTAATTTATTGCATATTTCCATTTTTTTTCCAAAAAATGAACAGTGTTAAGTATTTCAGAAACTGGAACCTGAGAAATCTGTATTTAAGATACAATATATAAATGCAAATACCAACCTTCTGTTACATGGGGTTGAAGCATCAACTGACTTCATTATCTCAGACTAATAAAATCTGTAGCACATTTATATTCACATAGTTAACTTATTGCATCTTGTACATTCACCTCTTCTTTTTACTATTGATGGTTTGTATTATTATTCCCCTATTTCCTTATGCTCAAATGTATGCTATTTGTGTAGATGCTTCCTACTGTAGTTTTTGTATACAGTATAACTTTTGTTTTATCTGGTCATTAACTGAAATAAACATGAGCATAAGCTGATTTTGTGTGCTAGCTACCCAGTTGAATTCAGGCATTTAAATTTTTCATAAAGTTCAAATTTGCTTTCTCAGTGTTACCTAGTTTGTGTAAACAAATAGAAGATCTCAGAGGATCCAGTTGCTTAAATGAATGGAGATTGAGGCTTCATTCATGATTGTTGGATGGACCATTTCTGGAAGATGCGTTGCTAAATTTATATCATCTTATGTTGTTTAATGGACCCGATTCTCATGCTAAAAGCAGTGCTTGTTTATATCTGTGTTATTGGAATCCCAGTTAGCTACAACTTATTTCACACCAATGGTTAGAAATTTTGAGACAAGGTTGTCAGAATTCTCAAAGAAGGCCTACCATGGGGCAATAGGACCTCCAGTTGACTGCTAATGGTTGGCATGATATATAATGATGGGATTATCTCCAAGATAAATTCTACTACTTCAATTTATCACTGTCTCCTTTTGTGGTCAGATGGGCACACATCTAGCAAAGCGCTGAGATGCAATCATCCGCCAACTCCTGTTTTCATATTGATGTGACCTATAACATAGCCACACAATGCAGACATGCAAGACAATACTAAAGTGTAGTGCAATAAGTCAGCTTCCTTTTTATAATCTTTAAAAAGTAAATATGGATAAAACATGGGGGGGGGGGGGTGTTTCTACATGGGCATCCCTGTTTTTTGTTGATCTTGCTCCGAGTCTCTATTTATGTAGTTCATAAGCAACTTGATTTAGGAAATTCCGTCTGGGGATTGCTAGAGGGAAATCGGAATTGTATAGATATTGTGCATCCATGCTACAATAGATGCCAGACCGAATCTTCGATTGCTTTCTGAACAGAAGAAAACATTACCCTATTGCTTTTGTTCAGGAATTAGAATGGTCACATGGGGCTCCACCACAGATGTTGTATTCCCATATAAGTGGTTGGAAAGGAAACCTAGTATGGAGTAATTAAGTTTGACTCAATGTATAGAAGTCTAGATGAATGGCAATCAACTGACCCAATTGTTTCCTTCAAACAGAAAAGTCATTCTGCTTCTCTCTTTGACACATTATTCTGGAATGTTGATGGGACTGGCTTAGAGTTCTCTTTGGCATTCAAGCCGATGGCCTGTAGATTTCATTTCATTTTTGTTACATTTTCAAGGTTCTGGTCGTATAAAAGATACTGTTAAAAAGTCGGTGAATTCTAGTTTAAGGGAGCATCCGTGCCTCAAGGTTAAATCTGGTAGACGATCCAAAATGTTCCTGTTTTCAATCCCTTGCATTCAACTACTGAATAGTGAAGAAATGCTAAGAATACTGCATGTGGGAAGGCAAGCCAGCTGACAAGGTTTTGCTATTGCTGCGCAACCCCAAGAAGTCAAAATGCTTTTTATCTTTTTAAAGAAAAAAAAAATGTGGATGCCTCACATTGCCCTCCATCTTCCTGTAAAACTGAAAACGGCCCTACTATATATTAGGAAATAATAGTGAGTTGTTTCTAGCATTGGATTTGTGTGTGTATAAAATACCTTCATGTAAGGCCAGGCATTCTGCTTTTGTTCAACCTTCCCTGTCTCGGTGCGCCCCCCCCCCCCCCCCGGGTACCATATCACGTCCTGTTCCAGTGGGGCCATGATTGCATGAGTAGGGGTTACAGTGAATAGCGGTCCATGTGTCAGTCAGCTTAGCGCCAGGCTGGAAAAATGGAGGAATCCCACTGAGTGTCAGTATGAGGTTATTATCTTTATATCATAATGCTGGTTGTTCATTTAATTCAGTACCTCATTTTTCTGGTATTGAAGTCGAGCTGCCTGATGAGAAATGTTTGCACCGGGCAGTTCGGTTAATTATATGGTTGCTGGAGAGTGAGTCACTTTCTCTTTTTTAATGGCAGAATGACTAGTGTGGGAGACCAAAAGACTGCCTGCTATGGATATAGTGTACTTTTGATTGTAGGAAAGCTTTTGACAAGGAATGTCATGATATCCTTTTTTTAAATTCTTATTTATATGCCGCCCTTCTCCGGAGACTCAGGGCGGCTTACAATGCATTAAGCAATAGCCTTCATACTTTTGTATATTTTATACAAAGTCAGCTTATTGCCCCCACAAACCGGGTCTTCATTTTACCCACCTTAGAAAGGATGGAAGGCTGAGTCCACCTTGAGCCTGGTGAGATTCGAACTTACAGTAATTGCAGGCAGCTGGATGCTAAATGCTGCCTTGTAGGAGGCATTAGCCTCCTACGCCACTCAACCTCCTTGTGGACAAGAAGTAAAAATACAGGCGAATGGATTTGAGGTTGGTTGTACACACCAATAACAATAGCACTTAGATTTATATACTGCTTCACAATGCTTTCCAGCCCTCTCTAAGCAGTTTAGAGTCAGCATATTGCCCCCAATAATCTGGATCCTCATTTTATCCACCTTGGAAGGATGGAAGGCCGAATCAACCTTGAGTTGGTGAGAATCGAACTGTTGGCAGTCAGCAGAATTATCCTGCAATACTTCATTCTAACCATTGCACCAAGGGCGCGGATCACCAAGCACCAAGGGAGCTTATAAATGATCCAGAAGAGAAGTATTGAGTGGGTTACCCCACAAGTCTTTTGTTGTTTCAGCGATATTCTCTCTATCTATAAGTACTGTAACTTAGAGAATTTATCATATCCGCACATGGCATGCTCATTACTGATTAACATCTTGGCAGAAACATCCCACCCCCCTCAATTTGCCTTAACAGATGGAATGTTGGCTATACCCAACAAGACAATACTATTCAGTTGTGACTGTAGGAGATGACTGGGCTGAGCTCGAGGGTCAAGCACAACATCAGTCGTGAGTCCTTTTGTGCCTACAAGAATGCCTGTAGTCATTTAAACGGCTTTGCTTCCTGATTTCTTGTGCCTGACAGTGACAAATCTAAGGTTCTACTTATGGTAGGAAAAGATGTAGGAGTGCTAATGGACCACCAGATGAGTGGGACCAAGCAGTGTGACGCAGCTTCTAAAAAGGACAGTGCAGATGGAGGCTTAATTCTAAGCATTATATTCAACTCATGGAAAGCAATAGTTTTGTGCTAGAGCACTTTGTAATATTATATCCAGTTCTGTGTCCATTTTTGGGATATTGAAGTGCTGGAACCAGTTCATATGATAATGGAATTGGAAGCCAGGATCTGTGAAATGTGTTTGGCTTGCCAAAAGAGAATAGGGGAGATACAATGGTGATCTACAAATATATAAGAGGGGACAGTTTTAATTTTGGTTTAAACCAAACACAGGAGAAATAATTGCTGGGTTGAAATTAAAAGAGGTGTTGGTAAGAGCTGTTAAGCCTTGGAGCAATCTGCCTCGAAAGTGGTCTAGTACATTTCTGTGCTACCAGGGTGTTAAATTAAATGACCAATAAAGATAATTTAAACTCATACATTCTAGAATTCCATGACTTTACAAATTGAAACAAGGATCATCCTTTTAAGATGGGACAAATTCAATGGATATTGTATGCTTCATTGAGAATTGAAGTGTCCTAAATATTTCAAGATTTTAATAGAACTTCTGAGTAACTATCCTTAGCTGTAGCACAAATCCATTTCTTAAGAGGGAGTTACAAGAGGGAGGAGATACTTCTAAGATCATTTAAATACATATGAATTGGTGTATCTGTTTAGATAGGATAGTATAAATCTGCTTTTTTGTTGGATAAAGGAATTATTAGACTTAATTTTATAAATATGTATGGTAGCTATATAAATGTATGCATCAGTAGTGGGTTCCACTTATCTTTGCTACTGGTTTGGAACTGTGAGTGCGCATGCGCACTTGCTTCGCTCATGTATGGCGCTTCTGTGCATGCACAGAGCTTCCGTGATATCTGGGTGGGTAGGCGAATCCTCCCACCGCTGCCACTACCGGTTCGCCCAAACCGGGGCGAACCGGTAGAAATTCACCACTGGTATGCATGTGAATGAAGTATGTGCACCAGTGGTGGGTTGTCCCCAGTTTACACCGGTATATAGAACCAGTAGTAAAACTGGCGGGAGGCTCCGCCCACCAACCCCGACCTCATCAAAATGCTTTTGCACATACCGGTTCACCCCGCTGCGAACTGGTAGTAAAGGTAAGTAGAACGCACCCCTGATCTGCACATGTGTGCGTACGCGCACGCGGGCGCACACACACACACACACACACACACACACAAATGTTCCAGGGCCTAATTGAGGAATGTAATACCTTGCATATCACACTAAAACTGGCTATTTTAGATGCAAAACAGGAATTGTTTAATTTTAAGAAATACATTGTGTTAGGAGAAGATAAGAAAATAGCAATTGTTTTGTGCTCCTGTGTTTCTATTTAAAGGGGGGAAAAATGGATGGGCTCATAATGTGCTGAACTAAACAGTGCTTTCCAAGATTTTGGGTCTCTGGAAATAAAATGCTGCCAAAGACCAGTCAATTAGGTTTTGAATTGAATACCAAAATGTCCATGTCCATAGATCGTCTTTTTTTTCTCATTTTGATGTGGCGTGCTTTCAAAAAAAAAAAAAATCTTCGCTCTCTAGTAATTCATTTCTGCTGTGCTCAGCAGACTTCAGAGCAATTTTTGTTGCATATTCAGGGCAATAGGAATTGTCACTAAAGACCTTTCTTATCTGCTCTGCAATGATAGCATTGTAGCACACGAATCTAAATTCAACCAAAGTTTAATTATGTATTTAATTAAAAGCCTTACATGGCTGTCCACAAAAACAATAGTAAAAACATTAAAAAAACATATAAGTTCAACATCAAAACGTAACTTCTGGTGCCCCAAAACAACACTCCCCCCCATATGTTATGTGAAGTTTCCGAAAGATGCCCTAATTAATTCATGAGCCATGAGCCAAACTTCAAAAGAAATACAGTCATTTATTAGGAGCACCATTTCAGCAATATTCGGATGCAGTTAGAACTAATCCCACGTAGATTTACGTTCCCCTATGACCCTGTCTCTCCCCTCCTCCCTGGCCATGTCATAAATCACATTCTCCAATTAACCACTTTGGCTGGCTGTGAAATCCAACACCCTCCTTCTGATTGCGGTACGGAAGCATGTATGGAATGTATCTTCCGTTAGGGAAATCAATCAGCTCTATCAGTTCTCCCTCCCTCCTGCTCATGGCAACTTGAAAACTTTGCAAGTTGACACGTTATTATTCATACCTATTGGGCTCCAGCCCATATTGTATAGAAATGCTTGAAAGAGGTATTATACTAAGGTGCAAATTAAGAGACCGGTTTGAATGGATAATCAATATAAGCAGTGGTGGGATTCAAATAATTTAACAACCAGTTCTCTGCCCTAATGATTTCTTCCAACAACCAGTTCACCAAGCTGCTCAGAAAGTTAACAACCGGTTCTTCCAAAGTGGTGCGAACTGGCTGAATCCCACCACTGAATATAAGTCTATAGTTAGGATTTGCCTCTCTTTGCTTAGGCTCAATTTTATTTAGCTTTATTACTTTATTTGTAACTCTTCCTTTCTGTTTATCCTTTCGTTGCCTGGAGGTAGGAGAGGCTATTGAATCCGCTGTAATAAGGTTTCGAGGTTTCATTATCCAGTTTCAGTAATGATAGAAGGTTTGCTTTATAGGGTGCTTTCTTTCTCTGAATAGTCTCACTTTTTAGGTACAAAAGATAACAACTGTGGAAAGGAAAAAAATAAGCATAATTGAGTGTCAAAGAGCTAAAATAAAAGTTAGGTCCTCATGGTTAGGTATCTAAATGGTTAGGAAAGTGGTAGGTTCTGCAAATTAAAACCTTGAAGGCATAACTGTACGTTACTTGCTTAGCTTTTTGTTAAAACAACAGCAAAAGAGAAAAATGAAAATTACATAAAAAAGCCTCCTTAAGTATACACACACGCACACGCACACACTCAAAGAGATAGAGAGTTCAAGACCAGAAAAAGAACCAACCTCTTATTTGTGAAAATCTTTATAAATGGTGGAGAGGTACAGTAGAATTGCTTAATTCCTCTTTTGTTCACTCTTTCGACTTGGAATAAATAGAACAAATGATCCAACAAGGAAGTTGGAGCACAAGATATTTTTAAAAGTGGTTAAAGAGGACCCAGACGCTGAATAAAGTTTGTAGTATCTGAAAAATTGAAGGAACATTAAAAATGACCGAATGTTCCATATGAACGATGTCCCATTCCTAAAAAAGCTGGATTTAAAAACTATACATTGAGGAACTTGATGAAAAATTTTAAAATACATCAGGAAGCTCCTAAGCTCCTTGTGAGCACTTTGAAAAGAATGTATTAATTAACAAGAATCAATCTGAATTTTTTCAACCAGGCTATGCTAGGTAAACTTTATCTTGTTAAGGTTATTAGTTTTGTAGATCATGGGAACACCATGGATATAATGTGTTTTTATTTCTGGAAGATACTTGATGTTTTCTTCTATGGAAAAATGGCATGGTATTATTCTGAGATGATTCCCCAATGAAGGATTCAACCAAGGATAACAACCATTATTTGTTTAACAAGCCAGAACAAAGCATTGAATGTGTATACAGTGTAAGTAGTGATCTACAAGCTATAAAGGCTGGATTAAAATACATGCTACAACTTTCATCATTATTTCACTTGTTATGCTTCCTAGGAAGATTGAGAGTTCTTTTTTGCCCCAAAATTGACACATAGCAATATTGGCTGCCTTTCAAGAATACAGTGGTTGCTTTGCTTGCTGCCTTGTATTTTATCTAGCTTGTTCAGCAAAGAATCTCCAACTACATCTGAAAATTATTTTGTTAAACTCTATTAATCTATAAAGTTACATGTGTTTTAATTGGATTAATAAAATCTGGGATCTATATTAAAGGTAAAAGGTAAAGGTTCCCCTCGCAGATATGTGCTAGTTTGTTCCCGACTCTAGGGGGCTGTGCTCATCTCCGTTTCAAAGCTGAAGAGCCAGCGCTGTCTGAAGACGTCTCCATGGTCATGTGGCTAAATGCCAAAGGTGCCCGAAATGCTGTGACCTTCCCACCAAAGGTGGTCCCTATTTTTCTACTTGCATTTTTACATGCTTTCGAACTGCTAAGTTGGCAGAAGCTGGGACAAGTAATGGGAGTTTACCCTGTTATGCGGCACTAGGGATTTGAACCGCTGAACTGCTGACCTTTTGATCGACAAGCTCAGTGTCTTAGCCACTGAGCCACTGCGTCCCATCAGAGATCTATATTAGAAGCAGCTAATTTTAATAATACCTCACTGTTAGTATGAAATAACCTGTTTTGGTGTGTTTTTTTAGAGAGCATGAAATAATCTAATGCATTAGATGTGCTTTAAGTAGATGATCTCTAATCCTAGCATCTGGTCTAAAATATCTGGTTTAGGGAACAGTTGATTGAGCAAAGAATCAGAGGCTATTTAGAGATTATTCCTTCATAGATGCAGAGATTATTTCTCTGCTAAAGGCAGACTTCTTTTGGTTATAATTGCCAAGCAGACATTTTATTTATTAAATTTATATGCCATCCATCTCACTGTTAGGTGACTTTGACATAGGCTGAACACCTGTGTTCAGTTGCCAACCTTCTAAAAAAGCCAATGCAATCCTAAATTGCATTAACGGAGGGATACAATCAAGATCATGAGAGGTACTAATACCACTCTATAAAGCCTTTAGTAAGACCACACCTAAAATACTGCATCCACTTTTGGTTACCACACTATAAAAAAGATGTTGAGAGTCTAGAAAGAGTGCAGAGAAGAGCAACAAAGATTATTAGGGGACTGGAGGCTAAAACATATGAAGAATGGTTGCAGGAACTGGGCATGGCTGGTCTAGTGAAGAGAAGGACCAGGGGAGACGTGATAGCAATGTTCTAATATTTGAAGGGCTGTCACAGAGAGGAGGGGGTCAACCTATTTCCCAAAGCTCCTGAAGGCCAAACAGGGAATAATGGATGGAAACTGATCAAGGAGAGAGTCAACCTAGAAATAAGGAGAAATTTTCTGACAGTGAGAACAATCAACCATTGGAAGAGGTTGCCCTCAGAAGTTGTGGGAGTTACATCCCTGGAGGCTTTCAAGAAGAGACTGCACTGCCATCTGTCAGAAATGGTATAGGTCTCCTGCTTGAGCAGGGGGTTGGACAGGTTGACCTAAAAGGTCCTTTCCAACTCTGTGATTCTATTATTATTATTCTATTTTATTTTCTTTCCTATTCCTATACAGACTGCTGTGGCATATCTAGTCTCTCCATGAGACTGTTTTGGGATTTCCCCTTCAAGTGTTTTATTTTTCCCCCTCTAAAATCTCTTTTCTTTCAATGTTTTTGCTAATAACTAAAATCCCAAGTTCAGTGGAGGGTTTCAAATTTTTTTACCACCGGTTCTGTGGGCGTGGCTCAGTGGGCGTGGCTTGTGGGCATGGCAGGGGAAGGATACTGTAAAATCTCCATTTCCTCCGCACTCCAAGGGAAGGTTACTGCAAAATCCCCATTTCTTCCCGATCAGCTGAGACTCGGGAGGCAGATAATGGATGGGGGCGAGGCCAGTCAGAGGTGGTATTTACCGGTTCTCCAAACTACTCAAAATTTCCGCTACCGGTTCTCCAGAACTGGTCAGAACCTGCTGAAACCCACCTCTGCCCAAGTTGTATGCAGTCTCTGACAGCTTTGAACGTATTCATTAGCGTCCACCAAAAGTCGCTAATAAAATAACTTTTTAATGTGTCAGAAGGAAGAAATTATTAAAATAGGAACAATCTATATTTACTTGGTTTAACTATCTAACTTACATTTGATTTAAATTACACTGAGTTAGCTTTGTCCTAGATTTAGCCATTTTTAGCCCTAAAAAAACTGAATACCCCTGATATATAAGATAATTATTCCTTACGGTCCGTTGAATTGTCTCATTGTGATTTCTTGTTCTAATTGTATACATTAATTACTTGGTATCAGAAGAACAAGTTCCTTTTCTCTAACATGAATTTACCAATGATAAATGCTATTGTTTCTCAAGGCTTATTTTAAAATAACGCTTTTCATAAAATTTTGTTTTTCACAAAATTGGTTAAAAACAGGAAGATAGACACAGAATTTTTTCCCGCTCACAATGAAGGGAAGAAAACAATACAGATCCTTTACGGAATCTGTTTTTAAATCATATTTATAAACATATTTATAAACCTATTTAAGAGGTTAATAGCAAAGTAGCCAAAGTTATAGATGACCCCAAAATATTGTACAATCACAAACAGAACTGTTTAGGCAGATGAAATCTTCTATTATACATGTTTCATATGAGAAGCAACTGGACTCCAGTGATTCAGAATTTCAAATTACCCCAACAGCCAATAAAAGTTGATGCAAATGTTACTGCTGGGAAGGAGATACTGTTGACTAATTCATATTTCCATCCTCTACTTTTCAGGAAAGGCAAGGAGTTGAGGAATTATACTCCAGAACAGTCTTTCAGTTCTTTCTTGTTTCCCTGCCTTCTTCAGAGTATTTCAGCGTTCTGGATGGTTGTCTTTCTGTTTGCATGATGATGCAATTTTTAACTAAGTGTAGAGATGGGAATTGAAGTAAATCAAAATTTCACTCAGATGGGACACTGATCAGGCGATATAACTTTAAAAAAATTAAGTTTAGGATTATAGTGCATAACTCACCACAACTATTGCCAGTTTAGGCATGGTTAGAAAAGGCTTTGAAAACAAGTCGAATATTCACCAAAATACTATTATACTATACAAATCTATAGTATTGCTGGAAATAGTCACCTTATAGAATCAACAAAAGGGGGTGCAGTGACTCAGTGGTTAAAGATGTTGAACTTGTCAAGTGAAAGGCTGATAGCCTGGGTTCAAGACCCAGGCGTCACGCAATGGGGTGAGCTCTCGTTACATGCTCTAGCTCCTGCCAAACTAGCAGCTTGAAGGGATGGAGTAGATAAATGGGTACCACTTTGGTGGGAAGATAACAGCATTCCGTGCGCCTCAGCATATAGTTATGCTGGCCACAAGGCTGGCTCCCTTGGCTAAGAAATAGAGATGAGCACCAGAAACGGGGTGTTACTCATCTCTTTCTTAGTGAGGGAGCCAGCATTGTCCAAAGACACTTCGGACATGACTGGACATGGGAAACCTTTACCTTTAGAATCAGCAAAGGATTGTTTCCAAGTTATAACCCAACCTATTGCTGACTTGAAATTGTCCTGAAATCTTAAACCATCTTAAACACACTAAGTTGGATCTCTGCAAGCATGATATGAAACACAATTACAGAAGCTTTTTTTTTTTTGCAAATTACTCAATGTTATGAAGGTACATCTTCAGAGACATGGTGGTAGAAAACTGGTTTTTATTTGGGCAAAGTTTCCTCTCTCTAGGAAGTTGCTAAAACTCCAAAATCTAAAAGTTTAAAAATTGTGGTCAAGATGAAGCATTCCTTATTCCTGCTAAGGCCAGAAGCTTTTATTCCAACTTTTCTGATAATAGAACCTTGTCCTTCTAGATGACTTTTGAAAGCAGCAGTTAGCTGTTCTTATAAATGCTTTTTTTGTTAGAGTCTGGAATAGAGCTGTTGAAAATCTTGCAAGCCTCTTCTCCTTTAAACCGATGGCTTGTGGAACTAAACAATGTATTATTCTCATTGGGCCCAACTTTGGGGAATATTGCCAGAAACTCCTAGTTATCTGCATACATTCTGCTCACTGTATCCACTTGCTTTGTTCTGAGTTTGACCTTTTTGTTGTAACAAGAAATGATGTTGATAGCATTTTAATAAAAGTAATAAATATATAGAAAGATAGATGCATTTTTAAAGTGGGTATACCAGCTTCTTTTTTCAACTGTTTATTACTGTTTCCCCCAAAATAAGACATCCCCTGATAATAAGCTCAAACGGGGCTTTTGAGTGCATGGCAATAAGGCCAAGCGCTTATTTCAAGGTTCAAAACAAATAAAATAAGACAGGATCTTATTTTCAGGGAAACATGGTATTAAATTCTGTACTACCAATTTTTGATCAAGTCTTTATTCATTTTTTGAGACTGGGTTGTATTTTTGCTTGTTGTGTGCTTCATTATAATTTTAATAAGAAACTTATTTTAAAAGTTGGCTACTGTACACACATCAGCCCACCATCACCAGATAAATACAAGATAAAATGTTAATACAGTAAACAAGTACTTTTAAAAAGTGAACCAGGTACTAACTATGAAACTGAGAATCTGTTTGGTGCAGTGATTAAAATGTTGGCCTAAAAACCAGGAGACTGTGAGTTCTAATCTTGTTTTAGGCATGGAAGCTGATCGGATGACCTTGGGTCAGTCACTTTCTCTCAGCTCAACTCCCCTCACAGGTTTCTTGTTGTGCGAGAAATAGGGGGAGGAACGAGTATTATGTATGCGTGCCACCTTGGGTTGTTTACAAAACATAAAGATGGAATAAAAAGTACAATACAGATAACATCTATCAATAATAATAATAACAACAACAACAACTTTATTGTCATTGTTTATTTTTTATTTTATTTTATTTTAAATTTGATTTATATGCCGCCCTTCTCCGGATACTCAGGGCGGCTTACAATGCGCTAAGCAATAGCCTTCATACTTTTGTATATTTATAAAAAGTCAGCTTATTGCCCCCACAAACTGGGTCCTCAATTTACCTACCTTAGAAAGGATGGAAGACTGAGTCAACCTTGAGCCTGGTGAGATTCGAACCTGCAATAATTGCAGGCAGCTGGTGTTAATAATAGGGTGCTTTAGACCACTGTACTACCAAGGCTCTCTGTACTACCAAGGGTATACTGTGTATACATTGTACGTGTATACACAGTATACCCATACAACGAAATTCACTTAACACCCAAAGACCAGGTCCAACACATATAACAATCCCCAAATACCCCCCCACCCACCACAATTCCCCACCTCTAAACCACCCAAACATCCACACAACAGACAATACTGTCCAACAGCTCACTGATGGTGGCCTTTTAGTTCATTGTTGAGTGCAATTATGGCTCTGGGACAGGGGTGGGTTCTACTTACCTTTACTACCGGTTTGGGGCCACGCTCAAAAGCATTTTCTGCATGTGCAGAAGCATTTTCATGACGTCAGGGTCAGTAGGCGGGTCCTCCCGCTGGTTTTACTACCGGTTCTATAGAACCGGTGCGAACTGGGGGCAACTCACCACTGCTCTGGGATAAAAACTATTCAGAAAAATTATCAACAGTAGTAAGATCTGTAATATAAAGAGAAACTTAAAAGATTATCAAGGCATGAATATCTAATGAATATCTAGTTGATATTCAGAAATAACAAACTAAAACTAAACTTTCACAAATTTATAAAAGGTTGTAATTGGAAAAGCCTACAAAGCCCTCTAAAATAAAAGCAAGAACAAACCTTTAGCAAATCAAAATTTGCAAACATTATGTGTGCTAAACTTTATCTAATCTGTAAGACTGAGAACTATCGTCACCAGCATATCATTTGCTAACCACACAGCAAATTTTTGTGCTTGAAATTCTGATTCGACTGTTTTGATCCTTAGGAATGAGAATTAAAACAACCACAACCTTGATTCCAGTGATGGCTTCTTTATTAGTGAAAAGGGATGCTATTGATCTCTTTATACTTGATAAGAGGAGTTGGTTTGAATTTAAGTTGGCTTCTTCTTGTTCCCACATGACAGTGGAACTATTTGTTATAACTCCTGAACTTGGCTTGAGATCTGTTTACCAGCTAAGCTATAACACCCATCACATGTTCTTGATTAAAAACTTTGTATCCAGAAGGAATAGAAACTTGCAGTTTAAGAGAGTACAGCTTTATCTCTCTGGATTTCTCTCTGTTTTTCAGACCTCATCCCTCAATCCTTCGATTTATATTGATTGTTTCCTAGGATGATTTGGTTGCTTATTTGTACCCTATGACTATCATTAAGTGTTGTACCTTATGATTCTTGATGAATGTATCTTGTCTATTTATGTACACTGAGAGCATATGCACCAAAGACAAATTCCTTGTGTGTCCAATCACACTTGGCCAATAAAGAATTCTGTTCCGTTCCATTCCGTTCCGTTCTGTTCCATTGCGTTCCATTCCATTCCATTCCATTCCATTCCATTCCATTCCATTCCATTC
>WNWU01020973.1:0-38512 GCA_012654045.1 Ptyas mucosa | reverse complement strand
CTCCGTCCCCCCCCATAAGTGATGGCGAGCCTGTTCACGGCTCGACACTCCAAGCAGATGCTAACTGTTAGTTGAGAAGAATCCTGTGCGTAGGCACATGTAGCAATAAATCAATTTAATTGGACTTTCACGTCTGGACTCACACCTGATATGTGCCCACTGAAAACACTTAAATACCCTCTGTTAGTTTCAAAAGTATTTTTCTATTTTTTTTCTGTCTTTGGTGAAGAGGAAACTATTTTTTTACATTTTTATTCCAACCTTCTTCCTAAAAGTCGTGTTTATATTTAAAACGGGATCCAACTCAAAGTCAGTCAATTTGTAGAAAAAGCTCATCTAACATAGATGTGACTTAAAATCCTTAGAACAATCTTTTTCTGTACTTAAAACTGTTCTCAGAAAATATTTCACACACTCTACACTCAAAATCAGCTTCCAGGCAAGAAACTTCTTTCTGTACTTTCAAAACTAAATTAAGTTTTGTTTACTTTTTAAAAAAAGTACACAAAATAAAAAAAGCAAAATAAAAATGGCTTCATTACTTTAAAGGTTTAATCCTTCATGAAATATGTAATTAGTTTCCCAAACTCCTATTTTACACACTGGCAAATGTAACATTTCTCTCAGGTTATACTATACTGTATGTTGAAAGTGAACTATTAACTAAGTGAATATCCTGGGAGGATTGTAGCAAAGTTAGTTGTGCTAATCACTTATTAATCTTTCTTATTTTTCTTTCGCTAAGATGCAACTTTCACATTGGAAAGTGAATGTTTTTGTTTAATAGATAACCCACTAATTATAATTATGGACACTAATGTCTTTTGGTGTGTTGGTTTTTTTCCACCAGTTCAATAACATGTTGCTGTACTGTGTACCAAAATTCAGCTTAGTAGGATCTAAGTTTACAGTCCGGACAAGAGTTGGCATTGATGGTATGAAGATTGTAGAAACCCACAATGAAGAATACCCACACACTTTTCAAGTATCTGGGAAAGAACGAACTTTAGAGTTGCAGGCCAGGTAAGAAGTGAGTTTAACACTGTTGCTTGAAGTGTAGTCACACTAAAGTAAAAGCTTAAAGTCCTGGAACAGAGATATTGAAAACTGGCATATATCTGATTTGCATTTGGAAAGCACTGGTTCTTTTCACTCTTGTTAGTGAAATTCAAAATGCTTGTTTGAAAGGACATGATGGGTTTTAAGCCATCATTTTCAAACTTGGCAACTTTAAAAAGTGTGGACTTCCAATTCCCAGAATTCCTTAGCAAGCATGCTGGTAGCATTCCTCAGCTGACTTTTTGTTGATATTTGCCCATTCCCCTAATCTCACCAGGTCACAGTTAGATATAGTTAGTCTTCGTCTTAAAACCATTTGTTTAATGACCATTCGAAGTTACAACAGCACTGAAAACAGTGACTTATGACTGTTTTTCACACTTACAACTATTGCAGCATCCCCATGGTCACATGATCAAAATTCAGGCGCTTGGGATCATGTGATCATCATTTGTAACCTTCCCATTCAAGCAGAGTCAAAGTGGGAAACTAAATTTACTTAATGGCTGTATAATTCACTCAATAACTGCAGGGATTCACTTAAAATGGTTGAAAAATGGGGAAAACTCATCTATCAACTGCCTTGCTTAACAACAAAAATTTGGGGCTCAATTGCAGTCATAAATTGAGACATTCCTGTACAGTTAGATGAATGTCCAATTTCAATGGAAATGTTGAGCAGAAGTGATCAAGTTTCTTGCTTGAGAATCTAGAGATCCCAGAATAACCTGCATTAAAATTAGAAAAATAACTTGGAACATTCCACTTCTTTGAAACCAAATAAGTCCTGGTAGATTGAAGAAATATACTAGATGCAGTTAATGCTGTTAATTGAATTCTATTTGTATTAAATACCATGGAATAATAGTTAATGGTCATGTTTGTTTGTTTATAATTAGTGGATTGCAGGATGTTTGTCTCTGTGATGTGAAGAGTTTCTTTAGGGTCCTTCCCGTAGTACATAATCGCTTCTGCTTTTTAATGAGCGTGAATAAAAATGCTAGATAAATGTTTGTAACGCCAGCTACATCTACCTTCTTATGTTACTGAGTACACGCCTTATACTGATAAACAGTAATCTTCATCCCCATAAAAATTGCATTAGTTTGCCCTAAGGATTTTCTTTACCAGAAGAATTTGTCTTTGTTTGATTCCACTAGAGTGCAAATTGATGCTTGTGGTTATAAGGTCCATTTTGTTATAGAGATGATTGCTTCCTGGTGATCTCATAGAGCCATTACTGCAACCCTGTGAGAAACAGAGCTTAATGTTTGATTAGATCACTTTATACAGTCTCTGTCTGTAAACCTCCCATATTCTACCAGTTGACACGGATGATAAGGCTTATTTTTATAATGCAAGCTACACAGTCTGGAATCATGGAATGAAACCATTGGTCTGTTTAGTAGTTACTCCGATTCCATGAGCAATGAAAGTAAAGGCAAGTCACAGCCTTGGTTTCCTTCTTTGATGTTCTGGAAAATATGACGTCCCGTAGGCATTCCTATAAACGTAGGCATCCCTTTGATTATATGAATATTTGACGGCAAAGCTATTATTCGGAAATAGCAGGGTGCAACTCTATAAAGCAGCTACTATGTGCAACTGTTTGGATCCTTGCATATTCCAAACATCTTTTTGCTTTCAAATCTGCACAGCCCTAGTAAAAAAAAAATCCTTTCATTCTGCAAACTGAAAGCATCAGAGCACTAATTTCCAGGGAGTGCTATATTATATTAAGTTGCCTGCAGTGGAACTGTTAATGTTTCACTACGGAAGGCTTAGATAATATGGAAGCAAGCTTGCATACAACTTAGAGAGGGGACAGGAATGGAAAAGAAACTGCTAAGCGGCATTTATGTAAATGACCTGCTGACGAAAACTATGGAACTTCTTTTCCAGATCTGCTTTTAGAAGCGATTTGAACAATGCACACTTAGGCAGTGTACAAATTCACAAGGTTAGGTTTGGTTGTGGAGTTCAATTTGGCAGGAAAATGTTATATACTGTATGGGGTGACAATGTTCACTTCTCAATACAATTCAGATCCAATAGCTACAGCTCTAAATGACTTTATTACTGGAGGGTATAAGGAAAGATCAGAGAGGAGAGAAATAAATCCAGCCCTGAAATGACCAGAACAATTTGCAAAGCCTAAATGGAATTTGCATTCACACATGCAGAGTGCATTAGAGACATTATTCTGATATACACACATGTGAAATATTACTCTGACCTCATTTCAGACGTCATATTTCAACAAAGGTTTAATCATGCGCAGTTGAAAGGCATCAGCTTTTGAATCCAGAATCCCAATTCTTTTCCCCCCCTTGCAATTAGACATTTTTTATGTTTTCAATAGGTGCCTTTTTATATGATTCAGCATTTTCATGTCTTTCCATGTAAAATGGCTTTACAGCTTATTAAACAGTTTCTGAACATGCTTTTAACCATTATCTCCAACTGTGTTCTTTAGCTCTGAACAAGACAAAGAAGAATGGATAAAGGTAAATAAACCTGGCTTGTTATATCCAAATATGCAATAAATGTGCTAAGATTGATGCTTTATATGCAACTAAGCCACATGGCTACTGCTCTGCTGCTGCTGTTATGATTCTTTTGAAATTTAACTTCCAGTGTTTGTTGATTTAAAAAGTTAGTTGCTGGAATCAAGCATGCATCTATCTCTAGTGTTCATTATGGCCTGACATTCAATCATTTATTCTTCCGTTATGTTAAACTTGATCTTCTTTTTCCATTTCATTGATTACAGGCTCTTCAGAGTACTATAGATGCTTTTCAGCAAAGAAATGAAACATTCAGAAACGCAATTGCAAAAGAATATGATGACATGCCTATTGAGGTTTCTGTAAGTTGAGTGTAGCTTTTGGGTTGTGTATACTCCTGTTGGTTCAGATTAATTCAAAAATCCATATCAGAAACATTCTGAAAATAAGTCATGAAACGTATTAGTTTGCCGTTAGAATGCCCTTTCAGTCATGTAAATGCTCATATGGGCCTGTTTTTATTCACAGTACTGTAATGTATCAATATGGATAGACCTGTGCAGTGATGTCTCTACGGGAGGTGGTCTGATTTGCCAAAAGAAAGAGAAGAAGTGGGTGGATGGAAGCAGGCATAATAGGAGAAAGAAAAGATAACTGTGAGAGGGATCTTGGAGTCCTAGTGCATATTTAAATATGAGCCAGCAGTGTGCAGCAGCTGCCAAAAAAGCCAACACAGTTCTAGGTTGCATAAACAGAGGGGTAGAACCAAGATCATGTGAAGTGTTAATACCACTTTAGAATGCCTTGGTAAGGCCACACTTGGAATACTGCATCCAGTTTTGGTCGCCACAGTGTAAAAAAGATGTTAAGACTCTAGAAAGAGTGCAGAGAAGAGCAACAGAGATGATTAGGGGACTGGAGGGTAAAACATATGAAGAATGGTTGCTGGAACTGGATATGTCTAGTCTGATGAAAAGAAGGACTAGTGGTGTCATGATAGCAGTGTTCCAATATCTCATTGGCTGCCACAAAGAAGAAGGAGTCAGGTTATTCTCCAAAGCACCTGAGGGCAGGACAAGAAGCAATGGGTAGAAACTAATCAAGGAGAGAAGCAACTTAGAATTAAGGAGAAATTTCCTGACAGTTAGAACAATTAATTAGTGAACAATTTGCCTTCAGAAGTTGTGAATGCTCCAACACTGGAGGTTTTTAAGAAGATGTTGGATAACCACTTGTCTGAAGTGGTGTAGGCTTTCCTGCCTAAGCAGGGGGTTGGTCTAGACCTCCAAGGTGCCTTCTAACTCTGTTATTCTGATAGTGTGAGTCAAATTCAGCAGAGCAAAGTGGTATTTGTCATCTACATGGGAAAGGTATTTATTTATATATCATTTCAATTTATGAGGCTGCCCCAACTTCAGACTAACTTGAAGATTTGTCACATCTACCAAATTATTACTTCTAAGAAAAAGATAGTATTTTATAGGGATCCTATTGAGTATGATCAAACAATTACATTTTGTTATCCAGGGCTTTACCAACTCACTTTCTTTCTTCTCGAGCTGTCTATTCTCTTGGTTGCCTCTATGAACCAGTTTGCTCTGAAGTAGATTTCTCTAAAATGATTTCTTTGATGCTCATGTTTGCATGAATTCATATTACAAAGTCTTTGTTTGAATTGTATTTATTTTTCCCCTGCCTAGTTTTTATGGTACAGAATTATTTCCCAACTTAATTAAAATAATTATTTTGAGCAAAGAACATTTCTTTTGCTCAAAGCAGGAGAGTTATCATTTAAAGAAAGACCAGTTAAAGAAAGACACCAAGTAGAGGAAAAAATAGGATATAATCTTTGAAATGCCTCCGAATATAAATGGATGATGGAGGGAATGGCTGCTACAAGGATTTTTAAATCGTAGCTGTGATCAGAAGCAATTCAAAATGATCATTCACACAATTTCCCAGTTTGCACATGATTTTATTATATGAGGTGAAAGTCAAGACACTGAGATCAGATAAGCATGTATTGTGTTCACAGGCACAAATAAGCTATAAATATTTCATTCCAATTACTGTTCAGTCATGATAAGAGTTAACAAGAGTTTTGTCTTTTAAAAACTCTGTGTGACTTCCTGCTCAACATTTTTCACTCCTTTTTCTATTGCACATTATTTAAAAAAAACCTAAATCAAAGGATAGTACATATGGTAATATTTGAAAAAGAAGCATTTCTTTAGGAAAAATTGAAAGAATTGCAGAGGGAGACATAAAGAAATGCTAGAGAGATACATACTATAACCCCAGTCTATTCTTTATTCAGTCAACAAACATAACATAAAAAACATTTAAATTCAGACTTCATTTCTAATTATCATACAACATAGCTGTCTTTTTGGTTAATCCGTTTGTTCTGATCTTTGCAGAAATTCTCTTCATCCCCCTTCTTGCACACATAAAGAGTGCTGTGCTCATTTGAATATCTCTCCTTGGTTTAAAGTCTACTGTAGTTTTGAGATTGAAGCCCAGCTGCCGTGAAAGTTAGGATCCAATTATCTACTTCTCTTTTCTTTTCTTGCAATTGCTAGCAGAATTTATTTGTGTATGGCTATTTTAATCTTTGGCATTCCCTGCCTTTTCCTACATCACTGGATTTGGTTATGGCTAGCAAGGGAAAATGAAAAGCATCGAACTAATCTTGAATATCTTTCAATCCTAAAAAATATGCAGCTGTTGTTTATGGTAGCATCCACACCTGTTATTTAGTTTTAAGATTAGCCTGTCATTCCACTGGCTTTTCAGAGAGGGTGGGGGAAGAGAGAGACAGAGAGAAAAAGAGAAAGAGAGAGAGAATTACCTTTTCTTCTAATAATGTTCCACAATTTATTTATTTTTTCCTCCTTGGAGACTGCTGAGCTCGGGAAGAGAGCCCCAAGATGGATCCGAGACAATGAAGTGACTATGTGTATGAAATGCAAAGAGCCATTTAATGCACTAACAAGGAGGAGACATCATTGCCGAGCTTGTGGGCATGTAAGCACAAAGCCACATCTGCTGGTTAACAGTTGCTGAAGCTGCCAAAAACTTGTTCAGAAACTCCATCTGGTGATTGCTTTTAAATGCTGTTTTGTTTCAGCTGACACTTGCCATGGCAGAAAGTCAGAATTTGTGAACCAAATCTGCGCCCCCTTACGGCCAATGCAGGAAATATTTCTGTAAATGGTTCCTTTTAACAACTGGAATGTTACATTCGTTTTACATTTCATTTTATTGCATTGTTGGTGTCCTTTATAAAATATCTATTCTGAGCTGCCATAGGCTATTTGATCCTCTATTGCAGGGCTGTCAAACTCGTGCCTGCGGACCGGATTCATCATGCGCTGGCCACGCCCAGGCCCGGTTTAGCGAAGGGAGAAAAAGTCCCAATATGTCACATGACGCCACCGTGACGATGCGAGTTTGACACCCCTGCTCTATTGGAATGTCTAATCATTATCCTTTAATGATAATCTGCAATCATTCAGCTGGTTTCAGATTATCTTTGGAGATATTTTTCAGGGTACCAATTTTAATCTCTAATTGAAAGAATTTTATTTTGGATACATTTAATTGTGTAATTCATAGATGTTAAATTTCACTGACTGTCCAAGTCTAGTGATACTTTGGTGAACATGTTCTTATGCTCAGAAGCAAGCTTTTGGATTCCTGGATTAACCACGATACAGCTGTTCATGATATCTAACAAAATGAAATTCAATGGTGAAAAAAGTAAGGTTCTACATTTAGGCAAGAAAATCAAAATGCACAGGTACAGTATTTGTGGTACCTCGCTCAATAGTAGTAACTGAGAGGGATCTTGGAGTCCTAGTGGACAATCCTTTAAATATGAGCCAGCAGTGTGCAGCAGCTGCCAAAAAAGCCAATACAGTTCTAGACTGCATTAATAGAGAGATAGAATCAAGACCACATGAAGTGTTAAAACCACTTTATAATGCCTTGGTAAGGCCACCCTTGGAATACTGCATCCAGTTTTGGTCGCCACGATGTAAAAAAGATGTCGAGACTCTAGAAAGAGTGCAGAGAAGAGCAACAAAGATGATTACAGGACTGGAGGCTAAAACATAAAGAACGATTGTTGGAATTGGGTATGTCTAGTCTGATGAAAAGAAGGACATGGGGTGACAGTCAAGTTATTCTCCAAAGCACTTGAGGACAGGACAAGAAGCAATGGATGGAAAGTAGCAGTAATCAAGGAGAGAAGCAATATAGAAATAAGAAGAAATTTCCTGACAGTAAGAACAATTAATCAGTGGAACAACTTGCCTTCAGAAGTTGTGAATGTTCCAACACTGGAAGTTTTTAAGAAGATGTTGGATAACCCTTTGTCTGAAATGGTATAGGGTTCCCTGCCTAAGCAGGGAGTTGGACTAGAAGATCTTCAAGTTTCCTTCCAACTCTGTTATTTTGTTATTCTTTGAGTGATGGTACTAAATGCCTGAAGAGTCCTGTTTTAGAACATTGGAGGGATTTCATGTTTGGTTACTATCATTGTAAAATAAATTAATCCTTTATTAAATATTTCACCATGGCAAATGGTTTTTGGAAATGATGTTTGGAAGCAAACTGATGTTCCAAAGTAACTCAGTTTTTCCTTATTTTTCTTCAGGTGGTTTGCTGGAAATGTTCTGATTACAAAGCTCATCTTGAGTATGATGGCAATAAACTGAACAAAGTCTGTAAAGATTGTTACCACATTATAACAGGGTGCACCGATAGTGAAGAAAAGAAAAAAAGAGGAATCTTGGAGGTATGAAATTTAAAGAATTAAAGTGTGTTGGGTCTTGTTTATTGTTTATTTTAACACTGCCTGTCCCAATATTATTAAATTAAAATATTTTAATAAAATGATGTATTAAATTAAAAGTAAGATCACACAACTGCATCCAGTTTTGATCACAATATGATAAAATAGAGACTCTGGAAAAAGTGCAGAGAAAGCCAACAAAATGGATAGGGAACTGGAGGCCAAAACCAAGAACTGGGAACATAGGCAATATAGAACATAGGAACTGGGTATGACTAGTCTAGTGAAAAGAAGAACTAGGGGGTGACATGATGGCAGTGTTCCAATATTTGAGAAGCTGCCACAAAGAAGAGGGAATTAAACTGTTTTCCAAAGCACCAGAAAGCAAGACAAGGAGCAATGGATGGAAACTAATCAAGCAGAGAAGCACTAAGGAGAAATTGCCGAACACTGAGAACAATTGACCAGTTTGCCTTCCAAAGTTTTGGGTGCTACATCAGTGAAGGCTTTTAAGAAGAGACTGGACATCTATTTATCTGGAATGGTATAGGGTCTCCTGGTCGAGCAGGGGGTTGTGCTAGAAAACCTCCAAGGTCTCTTCCAACTCTGTTATTTTTTTTTTTTAATTTGATTTATATGCCGCCCTTCTCCGGAGACTCAGGGCGGCTTACAATACGCTAAGCAATAGCCTTCATACTTTTGTATATTTATACAAAGTCAGCTTATTGCCCCCACAAACTGGGTCCTCAATTTACCTACCTTAGAAAGGATGGAAGGCTGAGTCAACCTTGAGCCTTGGTGAGATTCGAACCTGCAATAATTGCAGGCAGCTGATGTTAATAACAGGGTGCTTTAGACCACTGTACTATCCAAGGCTCATTATGTTAAAATAACATTGATATTTCTCATATTTATTTAAAATTGCATGCAATGAGGAAGGCACTGATGAGAACTAACTAGCCAAAGGCTAAATTTATGTTTGCATGCAGAAAACTGCACGACTCATTCATTGTGTGCCAACAAACCATTTTAAAACATTCTGCTTCTGATGGTATCCATGAAATCGGCCTATGTAATTTGGACTAGCTAAATCTCAGCATCTCTGACTATTGGTCATGTATTGAAAATGACAGTATTTCTTGGATTTTCAGTGGACATAGTTTTGTCTTCTAAAGATAGTGAAGAGGAAGGAGAGAAAGAAAAGTGACAAAAATTTAGCAGAGATGGGCAGACTTTATTAAAACAAATCCATCCTTCCAATATTGCAAATAAGCTTTTAAGTTTAAGTTTTAAAATTAAATTGGAGTTTCCAATGTTGCTTGTCCTAGCAGCTATTTTTAAAAGCCCATTGTTGCTTCTTTATTATATCCAAAGATTGTTTTGATGCAACAAACCCACACCAACCACTGTTTAGAGGCAAACCTACTCATAGAAATTTATTTATTTTGTTCCAATTTCCAACTTGACATAGCTTCTTTCTTTCTTTTTTCTTTTGCTATATATAGAAAGAACAACAGTTTCAATGTCTATATAAATTGTGTCGTCTGGTTGCAGTTAGTTTGAGCAACATCATCATCATCATAAAATTCATTAGTTTTCTCATCATCATATTAATTCTTGTTGATTATTGATACTAATTAATATTAATAATAAACATATAATAAGCCCTCATAGTAAAATTAATCCTTCTTTTACAATTTTAAACATTCTAACTTCTGATTCTATTAGTTAACCATTGATAAAACAAATCCAATATTTCAAAATATTCCATGTCTTCCTTCTTTTTAATTTCAAGTGTTATTCTATCCATTTTTGCACATTCTAGTTTTTTTTTTATTATTATCGTCTCTTCTGTATGGATCTCCACACTTTTCCAATGTTGTGCAAATACAATTCCAGCCAGTTAACACACATAGTATTAGATACATAGTCCCTTTATTATATTTTTCTGGTATGATACCCAAAAGTAATATTTCTGGTTTTAGATCTATATGTTCCTTTATCATTTTTTTCTATCCAAGTATTTATTTTTGTCCAGTATGCTTTTGCTTATGGGCATGTCCACCACATGTGGTAGTAGCTACTTTTTCAAGAAGCATGTTGGAAGAAGTCAGAGGGAAGAAAAAGCCTTTTGTTATAAGCTACTTTATGAGTTCCCTTTTTGACTTCTCCTAAATGGCACTTAAAGTTAAATGAAGAAAATGTTCGCTGAAACTGATTGATTATTAAATATTTTGTAAAAGATCAGCAATTCTTCCATTTCATTCTATTTCCGCAAGATTCCATCTCATGCTTCTTTGATGAATAGTAAAATACCAAGCCAAGCAGTTGGATGTTAGATCATTCTCTTTCATTTTTGTTACTTAATTTGCTATGATTTTATTCCTTACCAATTATTGTCTGAGAAATGATAAACAATTATAGTGATCTTTTAGAATTCTTCAACCACCTTCGTTTTATCTCTACAGATTGAATCAGCAGAAGTGTCGGGAAATAGTGTGATATGTAGTTTTCTGCAGTATTTGGAAAAATCTAAAACATGGCAAAAGGCTTGGTGTGTGATACCTAAACATGAAGCCCTTGTTTTATATATGTATGGCGCTCCACAGGTATGTAAAAATGAATGGTTGCCAGACCGTAGCAAAGTTTCTTTCTCACCTTAGAGCAGTGCTTCTCAAATAGTGGGGTGCGCCCCCCAGGGGGGGCGCGAGGCTCCATAAAAGGGGGCGCGTTTGACCTCGGCATCTGATTGGCTGTCCAAAACCCTTGTGACACGAGCCTGTCGGAGCCATCTTTAGTGTGGGACGTCCGACCACACTTACTTTGTTGCCCGACGGATGTGCGCCCAATTGATGCTCAAATGACTGACAATGACCTTCTCCTGTGAAACATAACGCTGCCCCAATTAATCAAACTTGCTAAAGAAATCGGGCTACCGCTGCTGACATTTGCATCGATAGTGAGCATTAAGCCAGTACATGTGACTGCGCATGCTCCTCCCTTTCAAGGAGAACAGACCTTTTTCTAATAATGATACTATTTTTTTAATAATGATACTATTTACAGTCGCACGGGGGGGCGCGAAAAATGTTTTCTTCTTCCTAGGGGGGCATGACAGAAAATAATTGAGAAGCACTGCCTTAGAGTAACATGATATCATGCTTACCTTTCATTTATGATTTTGCAATTGTAATTCCTACTCTTTCTGAATTGTATTCTTCCCCCCACTGTATGTAAAAGAAGAGCTTACACCAGGGGTTCCCAAACTTGGCAGCTTTAAGACTTGTGGACTTTGACTCCCAGAATTCTCCAGCCAGCTATGCTGGCTGGAGAATTCTGGGAGTCGAAGTCCACAAGTCTTAAAGCTGCCAAGTTTGGGAACCCCTGGCTTACACAATAATAATCAGAACTGGCTATGACTACTGTGTATCTCTCCTCACCTTCTGTTTGCAGAGGATGACATGTGATACAAGTAGTCCTTGACTTACAACCATTCATTTAGTGACCGTTCAAAGTTACAACATTACTGAAAAAAAGTGACTTATCACCATTTTCCACACTTACAACCATTGCAGCACCCCCATGGACACATGATCAGAATTTGGACCCTTGGCAATTGGTTCATATTTATGATGGTTGTAGGGTCCCAGGATCACGTGGTCTCTTTTTGCGACCTTCTGACAAGGAAATCGTCAATTGGGAAGTCAAATTCACTTAACAACCATATTGCTAACTTAACGCCCCAGATTGATTCACTTAACAACTGTGGCAAGAAAGGTAGTGAAATGGGGCAAAACTCACTGAACAACTGTCTCACTTAGCAACATAAATTTCGGCTGAATTGTGGTCGTTAAGTTGAGGACTATCTGTACCGGGTTTGGGTTTTATCAGCCCGCAGAGCCTCCAATAGTAACAGTAGCTTAGATTTTTTTTTCAGGACCTCTTATCTGCTAATTTGTGGGTCATCTGGATTTTTGCACTTTGATGTGGTAGCCATAGGTAGTGAAAGGGCAAGGAGGGAATAGATCCGATCCCCTGGTGGCCTAGGAGGCAATTTTCTCCAGTTTTGCATTTTTCTTTTTCTGTGGTTGCACGTTTGATCTTGTTGTGGTCTGTTGGCCGCCGGCCCCTCCAGCAGCTACATCAGAGGAGGGGGAGGCGTGGGAGTCAGGGCCAGCATCAAGGCAACCTGAGAGCTCCGAGGGGGAAAAGGGAATGGAGCTGTCAGAGACAGAGGCGGAGCCTGGGCCATCCATCAGCCCCCAGATGGAGAGTCAACAGCCCCCAAGTCTGGAGGTGTCTGGTGAGGAAGAGGAGGAACAGTTGGGTCCAGTGCCTGATGCACGGATGCGCAGAAGGCAGAGGAGAGGAGAGCAGTGGAAATCTATGGGCCGATCCTTGGGACGGAAGAGCTACCACTGTTAGCAAAGCCCCATCCTAGCTCTGGGGATAAAAGGCAGTGGGCAGAGATGAATAGGTGTGGCAGACAACTATTCATCTCCATGCCGGACGGACCTGTTAGCCTGCTGTGTGTGTGAGAGAGAGACTTTTTGCCAGGGCTGCTAGCGCTTCTAATAAAGGAATCATTGATTTATTTTATTTTTTTTTATTTTATTTTTAGATTTCTATACCGCCCTTCTCCCTGGGGACTCAGGGCGGTGTACAGCCAAGTAAAAACACATAATATAAACAATTAAAAACCAATTAAAAAGAATATCTAAATTTGGCCCAGAATTTAAAAACACCCCACTTTAAAATCATTTAAAAGGCTTCGCTTAGGCCAGCCCGGCTTGTTGGAAGAAAAATGTTTTAAGATTTAACTACAGAGGATTTGCTGTGTTTGGGGAACTGGATCAGAACAGATCTATAAAATTTAATCTTGATAGGATGAGAGCTTTTCCTTCCTCTGTCACCGGTTTTCTCCTGTTGGAAACCTCCTAACATCCTCTGTAGCCCAACCTCTATAATCAAGACGCTTCTTTTTGGGGACTCCTCTCAAATGTTGCCTTTTTAAAGTGACTTCATGTCTGTTTCCATAGGATGTCAAAGCCTTGGCTACAATCCCACTTTTGGGCTACGCAGTAGATGACACCCCAAGAAGTGCTGACCTCCCGCATAGTTTCAAATTGACTCAGTCCAAATCTGTGCACAGTTTTGCAGCAGATAACGAAGAGCTGAAACAGAAGTGGTTGAAAATCATCTATTTAGCTGTTAAAGGTGAAACACCAGATTGCTGCAACGATTCACAAATCAGTTTGGAGGATCAGCAGGAAAGCACTGCCAAACTGGAATCCACCAATGGTCTGTAAAGCTGTATTTGTCCCATTCCTATTGGGGTTGACATTACTTCCTAAAACAAATTTGAAAAGACGCCAGCCTTTCTGCCACGTTTCTTAGCACTTTATGTTGGAAAAGAACAAAAGAGTCCATATCGTTTTAGAGAAATTGTCCTTAACGTTTATGTTACGTCAATAAAATTAATGTACAGAAGCATTCCATATTTTCTTTTCATTCAATTAATGTCTTAGCCAAAAAGTCATCAATATTAACCTAATGCTGTTATTTCCAAGATTGTTATCGTACAACGTAATACTATTGGGGATGGTACAGCTTTTTCATAATGAAGTTGATCTCTTGGTAATTTTCTATGAATCATACATGTGTGTTTTTAGATATACCTCCACATTGCCAAATAGATGTGTAGTGAAATTTAAAGTTAGATTAGCTTACTGCATCTAAAATTTTCGCACTATTTACACTGATGTGTATATAAAAACTATAATTTTTTGTTTGTGAACCAAACAATATCCAGAGTATCTAAACATTTCAAATGATCTATTTAAAAAGCTAAAACTTTCCTGTTAAAATTTTTTTTAATTGAACAATAAGAACATTATATACTGTTTGCAGGGTATGTTTTTACAGGAAAATGTATTATACTCGATTTTGATTTATCTTCATGATACTAAATCAATGCTTGCCTATGATTTTTAAAAATGAAGCATGCATCCTGTAGAATTTAAGCAGAGGATTCTGAATTTAAGAGACAATTGGTGGCTTGTTTATATAGAATAATATTGGTATTTTTATACATTAATACAGAACTGGAAAGAGTAGTAAAGGCATGTACTGGATGTATAGATTCTAGCTGTGGTTTGAAAAGCATAACTTCTCAGTTCTGTTACCTTTGGAAAGTGGTGCTACATTTCTAAAATTATAAGTGCTTTAGTAATATTATCAGCTTAATCTTAAACAATGTCTTGTGATATCTCTTTTCCCTTTATATTAGGATTTAGTACAGAGATCTGAATATTATGAATCAGTTCGGACTTTGCACCAAATCATGATTAAAGAAAATTAAATACCAGTACATGTTGAGTTCATACATTACACTAAGCCATAAAGTAGTTTGTTTGTCTTATGTGATGTGTAAAGCCGACGGTAAAACATGATTTATGGCTTAAGATGATGTGGAAACAAGGTGTACTCAATAAACTATGGTTAAAACTAACCATATCTTAAGAGTTACAGTAGAATCATGCTTTGTGCAAAGAAAAGTTTGGCTTGACATTTTAAATTAATAAATCATAGTTAAAACAATTAATCTTCATTTAAAGACTAGCGCATTGAAGAAATGCTGAATGGATTAACTACATCTTTATGTATTTTGAGGTTACATCAGTGGCATGGGTTCTAGCATAATTACAACAGATTATGTGATGATAAGATATTTGAACTGACCACTTATAACTCTTCATCAAGCCATACACAAGTTGCTGCAATTAATGTCACTGCATTATGTGTCCCAAAACCATAAAAATGGGAAGCAGATTGATTAATATGCACCACACTTACCATGCATAGTCAGGCATTTTATAGAATAACAGAACGCGATTTTAAAGTTGTGCAAAGAGTAATGTTTCTGCAAAGCTGGGAAATATGTGTTTATACCTTACTTTAAAAACTTTCTTGAAGAAGTACTATCTTTATGCTGGAATTTCCTGTTTCTTCTTGGCACTTTCCTGCAAGTGTGCTTTTTTCAGATCAATCGAATGCCGATCCACTGATCGACAAGAATTGATTGACCAGCTTGTCAACCAAGGCTGACATTTTGAGCTGAAAGAGAGTGACTGGCCCAAAGTCACCCAGCCAACTTTCATTGGCTAAAGCGGGACTAGAACTCACAGTTCTCTGATTTCTAGCCTTGCGCTTTAACCAATAGACCAAACTGGCTCTCACATCTTATGCTGTATTTTATACTTTTTGCTTGAGAGTTAGCTTCAATTCATCTTAAATTTAATTTAATAATTCCGTTGGAATTACTTTCTAAGTAAAGATGCATAGAATTGTACTGCTGATTTAAGCTTTGCAATATTGAACTAATAATTAAGCTAATATATAATAACGGTATTATTATATGTTACTAGTTATTCAGAACATTTATCTTCCATTGCTGGAGTGGTATGCATGCAACAATCATAAGCCAGTACTGTGGGCAGTTAAAACTACAGGTCAAACAGCCAACTGTCTAACTGGATAAAGACATAATTAGTTGAAATTTTCCACATTTTTAAACACTCCGTAATATTAGATGGGAAAATTGTGATCAAAAGTTTTATATGAAGATGTGTTCAGGGTTTCTACATTTCATTTAATTGTACAATCCCTTTTGCTAAACATTAAGTGTGTAAAATGCCACAACAGATGTAACATAAGCATGGACAGCCATTCAGCATCTCTTTCGCATCTTCTCCAGATAACAACCAGACAGATTTTGAAATCTGGTGGCCCAGATGCTGATTGATAGCAATGCTGTTCCTTTCTCCAACATACAACTTTTGTGTGGGGGAAAGCGAATAAAAACTTTTAAACTATCCTTTTTATTCTTTAACTAAAGTCTACTTTGAGTCAAACATAATTTCTGTTGTCAAGAAAATTTTAGATGATCATGTCTGTAAATTGCCATTTTTCAATTTTCTTGAGGTTAATTTATAGCTTCTATTTATTCCTTGGGTTTTTTTTCCATCCAAGTACTCTTAGCTTCTACAGTCAGACAAGATTGGCCAAATGCTTAATCCCTCTCCCTAAAAGGATTCCAAAAATTGGCCCTCTCTTTAGAGTCACGTTGTACCCTTGTAGATAGGATTTGCTCTAATACGACACATGCTTGCTCTAATAAAAAACAGGGTTTGCTTTAATGTAGATTAAAGGTAGAATTTAATGTAGAATTAAAACACATATTCCCCACAACCAGGGCCCATCTTTCTGAGTTTGGTATGAAATTAACTAATTCACTGTTGTTTTGCTTTTGTAGATGGGAAAGATATAGGTATATAGAAAATCTATCCTGGTTTATACTATTGTGTAATTTGATGATCTATGGTTTTACCATATGCCCAACACCAGAGCTGAGAGATTTTGCAGATCTGGGACAATCACACAAAAGTTAGTTTTTAGAGAAGTTAATGGTTTATATTCAGTCTCTCGTGTGCATGGTTTTGAAATGTTATTTGAAAATATAATCAAACCTTAAGCATATGACAGAAAGAAAATTGAATCTACTTTTCAACTCTTACAACTTCTGAGTCTTTGGGGGCTGTTCCAAAGTCTTAAGCTCATGGTAACATTCCTGTTGCCTCTGAATGGAATTGTCCACCACTCTTTAATTTAAATGTCCTGTTTTGCAAGGACATTCAGAACTTCATTTCTAAAGAATATTCATCGATGTTATATTGCTTATTAAGATGCAATTTTTCTTTCCCAACAAATAATATATTGACCCAATGTCTATGGAGATTTTCAATCATCCAGGTCATGGTTACCCCAAAAGTGTTTTTCCAAAGGCAACTGGATTTTCTTGGTTTTTCTTTGAAAATGACTTGCTTCTTATCTAAGAAGCTTCTTCAGTTCTGAAGAATGGATGAAACATGAAACATTTTCAAAGAAAAATCAAGAAAGTCCAGTTGCCTTTTGCAAAGCAGTTTTGGGATATGCTAACCCAATATTATTTTATTCTACAAAAGAAAGTGGGTTTTTAAAAACATGACTTACATATAGTTATTTAACAATGGGGTTTATATAGAGCAAAATGCTCACGCACATATATAAGTATTCTATGTTGTAAAATAAATGATAGGCAACCCTTTGCAACCCAACTATGTATTTCTCCTTCCTTTGAAATATTTTCTTGATAGAAAACGTGCAAAATACAAACCAATTCTAACATGAGTTAAGTGCAAATGTTAAAAAGCTCTCAATTACAAAGCTAGTGGCTCTCAGCGTTTGAACTCAGCCTATGATTTGCATGTAGCAACTTCATTCTATATGTACTTGTCTCAGAAAATCAACCTGGAGGGTGAACTTTGGGCTTCTAGTTATCGTTCAGAAAATAGTGTAGCCTGTCTCCTGGGAATCATATTTGAAAGCAGGCTTTCTTATATTAAGATAAATGATCTCTTAGAATTCACATTGATCTCAGTTATGCAGCATACTACCTCATATGGGTTCCATTTGAACCCTTGAGGAGTGGATAAGGGAGAGATTTCCTTTAACCTCTCCCTCATAGATTAATAATAAAAAGCACATGATTAGCACTTAGGAGAGAGTAAAGGCTGTGTAGGCTTCAGAAATGATGTAGAAGAAGTGCTTCGGAACTCGGGTGGGATGGTGGTGTGCTAGTACTCCTAAAAAATACCCCAACTTTTTTCAAGCTTGTCACAAGTTTGAAAAAGATGTGCCGCTGCTTTAAGAGTTTCCTTAGCCTTAACCATATTGGCTTGGGAATTCTGGGAGTTGAAGTCCACACATCTTCAAGCTTCTAAGGTTGAGAAATATTGCCTTAAGGAGAGGATTCCTTAAAGGAGCAGCACCATTTTTTTTTAAGTTCAGGGTAAAGGCTGCAAAGTCAGTCTACTTTAATCAAGAGCTGAGAAATAATGCATTTCTTCAAAATAATTTTCAAAGTGTGCATAGTCCTAAGAGAGAGCACTTTCAGGATGTTGAACTTCCTAAGCACACTCTCAGATAAGAAGTTTGAAATAAATCAATGAGATGTATAGTACTTGAATGTTATTGCAACGTGATTGAAGTTGTTAGATTCTAATGTAAAGCACAATTAATGGTGATTTGAAATGAAGATATGATAAAGCTATAATCTAATTTTTGTAGTTTAATCTGTCTCCAAAATCTTTTAAATTGTGTTTTTTCCACCTGAAGTATTTGGAAAGATATGAAGATAGATAATTAATATTGATATTACAAACTAGTTGTACAATTCCTTCCTTTTTCTTACCTGCTGACTCTAATTTCTCTATTTCTATTTCGTTCTACATAATATTGCTTTCCCTGAAAATAATGTACATATGTAAGTAAGCATTTAGAAAATGATAATAATACTAGGCTTTTTTCTCTCAACAATCCCACAGGGTAAGAATGATTTTACCCTAGGTAGGTTTAAAGATATTGTATCGCTAGGGACAATTGGATTTTGTATTTATTTTTGTTGGATGTGTCTTGTTGCTGATTAAGTTGCTATTTCTTCATATGGAATCTCTGTTTACCATAGTTCCTTCAATACATAGTTATCTTGCAGCAGGAATTATGAATGCAGTAGATGGATCTGTGTATGTATTAGTTAAGACAGGGGTCTCAAAACTTGGCAACTTTAAGACCAGAGGTGGGTTTCAGCAGGTTCTGACCAGTTCTGGAGAACCGGTAGTGGAAATTTTGAGTAATTCAGAGAACCGGTAGTAAAAATTCTGACTGGCCCCGCCCCCGTCAATTGTCCGCCTCCCAAGTCCCAGCTGATCAGGAGGAAATGGAGATTTTACAGTATCCTTCCCCTGCCACGCCCACCAAGCCATGCCTTGCCATACCCACCAAGCCACGCCCACAGAACCAGTAGTAAATTTTTTTGAAAGCCACCACTGTTTAAGACTTATGGAATTCTGGGAGTTGAAGTCCACAAGTCTTAAATTTACCAAGTTTGGAGACCCTTGAGCTAAGGGATTCTTTTTGGAACCAACTCACCCCTTTGTTTTTCCTGGTACACTTGTCTTTAAGTAATACGGTATAATAGTCAGAATATCCTATTTTTAAATTAAAATGTGCGTTAACAGAAAAACCAATTTTCCGTAAAAATTCAGTAGTTAAACTAATCTGTTTAAAAGCACACATATAACTTCCTTCTTTAAAACCTTTTCCAGATTAAAGCTTTTTTTAAATAGGTTGGTAAAACATTTCAGTTCATATTAATTGCCAGTGAAGTTTCTATGAACTTGGTTTGGGTGCTTTTGCAGATGTGAGTTGGTGCTCTTTCTGTGAAATTCCCAACTCTTTCATTTTTATTTAATGATCTATCATTCTGATATGCCTGGCATTTAAATGAGCAACCTTTATAATTCACTGTGCACCTTGGTCAACAGCTGAAAGGGATACTTTTAAGTCTTTTTGCTTTCAGTTGTTAAGCATTTCATGAACATGCTGTGAATTGCAATTGAAGATCTAGCAGAAATTCCTCTTAACCCAAGAACTGAAGTTTGTCTAAATAGCAGGTGTGGATACTAGAAGAAGGATCAGAAATAATAGTTAATGTCTGTAACACTGCTTAACAAGGCTAGTGGAGAAGGGGAGAATGTGTTCCATGGAGCGACATTCATTAATAGCTGAGTCTGGCTCCCAGTTTGCTCATTATTTAGCAAGGAAACTTATTTTTGCATAGGCCAATTACAGAATTTAGTATGAATTCCTGACTATTTTTATGTCAGCTACTTTGATATTTAATAAATAATCGTTGCATAATGAAAGGAAGGAAACCCAACATGAATTTATTTCAGCGAATGGATTCCATAGCAGAATATAGTAACCAGCAATTCTGAATATTTCTACTTTCAGTTTTTCCTATTCCCAGCCAATACACTATAAAGATGGAACATTTCTGGAACATTTTATATTATCACAGCTAATTATAAAAAAAGATGAGTGTGCATGTGGTATATGATGAAGCATGTTTCTTTAGTGCATTATTTAAACATTTTGCTCCCTGCATTCGTGGAAATGTTTCTACTATCTGTTTATTATTGCTTAAGTACAAACGAATTGCAAGCTATATTAATTTTCTCATTTCAGTGTGAATCTACAGCTGACAGTCAGATTGATTTGATGTAAGTTAAGATAAACACTGGATATCATCTTGCCAAAGTTAGGTAAATGGCTATCAATGAGACAGCCACTTAGGTTAGGTCAGTCTCACTGAAAAACAGCTTCTGTGTCACAAAAGAAGTTATTTAAGCACAGGGATACCAAATGTGACTATCACTTTTAAAAATAGCACTTCTGTTCATATTCTTGGGTGTAAATAAATAAAATGGTCTGTAATGCAATGCTTTTTTGGATAGCTTTAGCACTATTGACTTATTATTCTTGACCTTTAAACAAAGCTATGATCTTAGTGGTACTGTTAGAAATTTTCATAATTATCGTTTTGATAGGTTTGTAGTACATCACATTGCATGTACAAGTCCTTTCCCTTCTCTGGAATAACTCCTTTCATGACAAGGCTTGATTTATGCTAATATTAAAGAATCAAATAAACTGGAAAGTGAGTAACCAAAGCAAGTAATTGATTTGCCTGTAGAATAGACCATTATTATAAGTGTCCCTTAAAAAAAAGTGCATAAAAAGATAGACATGGAAGCCCAATACTCATCAATAATCTCATACTAAATTTTGGAGCTGCCCATCTTCTGTAGTTCTTGGCACTCAAGAGGAACTGGAAAGATCTCTTTGAATCCTGCCAGTCTTCTCTTAAGGAACAGCCTTCCATAACACAGGTGGGTGATCTTATGGCTTCTCCTTATCCAGAAAAGTCCCATTCATTCATTCGCAAACATTGTCTCTGCCATTAGACCAGGGCTGTCAAACTGGCAGCCTGCGGGCCAGATATGGCCTGCTCAGGCCACGCCCACCCCGGCTCTGGAAAGGCAAAAAAACATAGTGATATGTCTTGATACGGCCGACAATGTGATCGGGTTTGACACCCCTGCATTAGACAAAATCATGTTAGTTTTCCATTTTTCTATCTGGAAATGCCATGAGTGTTAAAAAGCAAAGGCCAGTTACCCTAAACGAATATGAAAAGAGATTGATTCACCGCTTCCCTTTAAGCTGTCTCTAGGATGAGAATTTAAAACGATGTTCTCTAGTCGATCCATTGATTTATTAAATCAAATTATAATGAGCAGCTAGCTGTTGTAAAAGTTGACTTCCTTCAGTCTCCCTTGCCCCACAAGTGAGTCTGGAATGCCGGCTTCATCTGAGGAAGTTGAAATGGTCTTTTTCTTCAAGGCTGGCCTTCAGCTTGGCTTCCCAGTTCACAGCCCCTTTCTCGAAGAGCATCTTAGTTCGCCATCAGGAAAGGGAGCTGTTTCAAAGGGGGAAAGAGAAGACTGGCAGAATTAAAAAAGGGATCAGCATAGAATCCCTATGTAGCCACAAGCAAACTAAGCCCAAGTCTCCTTACTTAATTCCAAGCAGGTGCTGTTCGTTGAGAATATTCCTGTGCATAGGCATAAAAGGTAAAGGTTCCCCTCGCACATATGTGCTAGATGTTCTCGACTCTAGGGGGCGGTGCTCATCTCCGTTTCAAAGTTGAAGAGCCAGCGCTGTCCGAAGACGTCTCTGGTCATGTGGCCGGTATGACTCAATGGCAAAGGCGCACGGAACGCTGTTACCTTCCTACCAAAGGTGGTCCCTGTTTTTCTACTTGCATTTTTACGTGCTTTCGAACTGCTAGGTTGGCAGAAGCTGGGACAAGTAACGGGAGCTCACCCTGTTACGCAGCATTAGGGATTCGAACCACTGGACTGGCGACCTTTCGAGCGACAAGCTCAGCATCTTAGCCACGGAGCCACCACGTCCCTTCTTGTGCATAGGCATAAATAGCAACAAATCAGTTTAATTGGATCTTCCAATTGGATCTTTAATTGGATATGTGGACCTGATTTTTTTGCCCTGGACAGGGGAGACCTGAATAGAGAAGTTGAGAAAGTCTTTTCCAACTTTTCCTTCTACCTGTCGTCAACTGTTATACCTAGCATTAAGGTTTATACACATCTGGGCTCTGAGTTGGGCTGCAACTGTATTAAATACTAAATAGCTGGATACATTATTTCTTTCTCTCTCCCCCTCCCACAACTTAAGCACATCAGGCACCAAATGTGAAAATACTCCCTGATGATGAGGATTTCCCTCTGATGGATGAAGTGCCAAGTCAAGACTTCCATGCTTAAGAATTATTGCCATTGGCAAAGAAAGGATCTTATTTGTCTCTTTATGGAAGAGACACCAGAAAAAAAATATGTGAATTCTAGGACATGCCATTGTTTTACATTATGGTAAATGCACCCACCTATTTAATAACTGAACAACATTTCCTCCTGGCCCATATAGGCATTTTTAAAATCCTTAATATGTATTGCATGCTCATGTATGTTGGATCCGGAAGTTATCACGATGCTATGATTTATATATTGATATGGTAGAAATGAATGTAAAGCATTTTTATGTTTGTTATGGCCAGCATTGAGATTCATTCATACTTGAGCTTTAAATTGGGTGACAATTGTATTAAATAATAAATAGCTGGATATAGGAGTCAAGAAAACAGTGCTGTCTCTGAAATCTGCTACTCAAATGATTGCTTCAAATTGATTTATAAGAGATATCCTGGTATCTCTTTTTTTTTTGGCCATCATTCATAGTTCTGCCCTCCGTTAGCTTCCGGTAATACAGTAGATGGTATATCTCAGTCTGATGGGATATTTTGATTAAATATCGCTTGGATATCTCACATATCATTAAGCCATTGTTTGGTTAAACATGGTTTACTGAATCAAACTATAGTAGCTGGTTGCACAAACCCAACCGTGAATCATATAAACCAGAGCAACCTGTTTTATACAACATCCTAAGCTCAAACTAAGTACTATCTGGCAACGTTCCAATGACTTGAAATCAATGTAGTTTCAGGTTAGAGCCAACATGTGCTAAGTAAATGGGGCCCTGTTGATTCAGCAGTTAAAAGACCCTGAGCTTTTCAGCTTGAAGCTGACAGCCTGGGTTTGAGACCTGAGCACCATGCAATGGGGTGAGCTCCCTTTACTTGCCTCAGCTCCTGCCAAATTAGCAGTTTGAAAGCATCCAAATGTGAGTAGATTAATAAGTACCACTACAGTGAGAAAGTAATGGTGTTCCATGTTCCCCAGTGTATAGTCATGCTGACCACATGATCATAGAAAGAATCTTCGGACAACACGGGATCCCTCTGCTAAGAAATGAAGATGAGCATCATCCCCTAGAGTCGGAAATGACTGGACAAGGGAAATCTTTACCTTTACCTACGTTAACTAAACAGGTTCAGCTTTAATGTTGAGATGATGGAATCAAGGACCTAGGTGGTATGTATGGTTTCCCTATAGAAAAAAGTGCAACAGAAATAATCAGTTGTTTCAGCAGACATCATACTGTTGTTTTTCCAATATACTGGGGCATTTTTCCTGTCTCTGTATCTAAGGAAATAGTTATTTAGATGAGTATTTCTAAATCTCAGTCACTTTTAAGATGTGTGGACATCAACTCTCAGAATTCCCTCAGCCAGCATTGCTGAATTCTGAGAGTTGAAGTCCACACATCTTAAAGTGACTGAAGTAGAGAAGCACTTAGATTGTTAATGTAAATGAAGAGCCACTACTTGGGAATCAGAGAATAATTGTTGGATTTCATCCCTTTCATTTCATTCTTATTTCTTGGTAATTTGATAAACTGAAACATTCATACATACACACACACACAACTGCTGAGGAATCAAAGTCCTTTTCTTCTTCCCAGTTGTATTATATGAACAGATGTTAACAGTATTATAATTTTATAATTATTTGGAGAGTGTTGGTTAGCATTAAATGTTTTACAGACAATATTTTTTGCAGCATATTTAAACATTAATCAGCAAGTCCCCATTGTATATATTTTCAGTGTCACTTTTGAAACTGGTTTGAAGAGCTTGCTTAATTTGTTCTGCTCCCATTACTAAAGAGTAGAGGAACAGTTTTCGCTAGTTCATTGTCGAAGCAATTGCTTTTGAATTTTTAGAGGGGAAAAAAATGTATATATACACGTTTTTTTGTCTTCGATGTGGGATTCTATCAGATGCATACAATATTTGTGGTAAATCAACAGAGAAGAAGTAGATTTTCTCACAGTATCCTAGCGAAGAACAGGCTGATAGTGGGTAATTTGTATTACCCACTATAGCAAATCTAACTTACCTTTTCCCCAAAAAATGCTCAGAAGCTCATCTGTTTTATACTGAGTGGCGATAAAGGTAAATTCCTAGATTTACAACCATTCGTTTGGTGACTCTTTGAAGTCACAATAGCACTGAAAAAAGCGACTTGATATTTTTCACGATCATGGTCACGTGATTGAAATTTGGGCACTTGGCAACTGGCATGTCTTTATGACAGTTGTATTGTCTTGGGGCCTTGTGTATCACAATTTGCAACCTTTGCATCCGGCTTCTGACAAGCAAAGTCAATAGGGGGAAGTCAGATTCACTCAACAACTGCATGATTCATGTAACCACTGTAGGGATTCGCTTAATGGCGGCAAAAATGAGATGCAACAACTGCCTCACTTAGCAATGGAAATTTTGAACTCAATTGTGGTTGCAAGTCGAGGACATATTGCATTATAAGCAGGGAGGGCCTGGAGTGGGAAACTGGATGTGTATAAAAGTTATTAACTATCTTATCCCAAACTCACAGAGGTGTTCAGAGTATTGTAGACTTAAAGGTTGTGGGAATTATACTTTGAATGCTGCCTGAATAATAACCAAGTCAAGCTTAGGTGACAATATCATTACAGACAATGCTTTGGGATATATGTCTATTTATTCAAAGAGTGATTTCTAGAAGGGCTTTTTCACTTTTTTCTTTACCACAAATAGATTCTAAACTATATGAAGAAAGAAAGAAAAAGTAATATTTAAAATGGTGAATGTGTTTAGCTTTACCAGTTGATAATATGTACATGTATGTAAAATATTTGCAGATATTTGTATACATTTCTGTAATATATGTATATTTGGTTAATAATGGTGGGAGCTGGACTACTGTAAAATTACGCACTTTAATTTCTGTTGAAAATTTTAAAGAAATTTGTAATCCTGTAAAATAAAAGCAACAATCCATCAATAATTGTTCTGCAAGTTTCATATTGAGGAGTTTGTTTATATATTTTTTTAAAAAAATAAGACTGGCCATATTAATGGTGGAAAAGAATCATGTGTAAACTGCAGGCAATGCTATAGTTTGTTTTCAAAAACAATTAAGGAATAATTTGGTCTGGGTAAAAGACACAAGAATATCTTATTTCTTAAAAATATATTCTGCATAACAGCAGCATCAGTGTGGTCTAATAATTATCGTTATTGGACTAAGACTGGGAAGGCCCATATATAAGATTAATCTCAGGAAAACTCACCTCATAGAGTGGCTGTTGGGAGGACAAAAATGGATATGTGTCGGGGTTCCAACAGATGCCCTAGTTAACTCATGAGCCTTGAGCCAAGTTTCAAAAGAAATCCAGTTATTTATTAGGAGCAACATGTCAGCAACTTCCCAAGTGAAGTCAACTCTGCCGCACGAAATTTACGGCTCAACTCTTGACCCAGTTTCCCCCCTCCTCCCAGTCTGTGTCATAAATCACATTCTCCAACAAAGCACTTTCGCAGTCTGTAGAAACCACGTCTCACAAGCCGGCTCTGGTAAACTGAGATCCAACCTTGAAGAAGATATGTGTGGAATGAGCTTTTGAACGTGACTGCTGAACTGCTCTGTCAGTCCTCCCCACTTTCCTGTTCATGGCAACTCAAGAGCAGACCAGGAATGCTTTGCAAGTTGACAGTACGTTTATGTCATACAATTTCAATTGAGATGCAAGAAGCTTTGAGAATTATAAAATTACAAATCTGATCGCTGCTATGTTTTTTTTTCTTAATTGGGGCAATCTACAAACTTGGTTAAAAAAAAAAGAATGCAAAGATTTACCAGACAGGATTGAGGCGTTGCAAAATGTACTTTAAAACCAAACTATAAGTAGCAGAACATACAATTAGGTTGTTGTGTGAGAGATGGGAAATATGTGTTACACCCCTTCCTCACATACACTTTAGTATTCCCAAAATATTTTTCACAGATTTGTCACAGATTACTAGACCTCTGTTTGAAATCCAGGTAGATCTCCGTTTACATATCCTTGAAGCTGCTCTGTATGAACCTTCTCTTCCTCTTCATTCTCCGAACATCTTTTACTCATACATTGATTTTCCAAATCAGGAACCCTCCCCAGCCAACTTCTAGTTCATCTTCATTCCAGTAAGCTTCCAGTCCTGTAGTGCCTTTGTGACTCTGAGAGTATTTCCACATAGGGAGTGCTCAAAAGCAGCTCTGGGTTTTAACCCCTACGTAACTGAGCTGAGTTTTGAATCAGTTTCAGAACAACACAATCGCATGGATTTTCTGGTTGTCTCTGGACACCAGTTAAATTCTGACAAGATTGAGGACAGATAATTTCCCGATTGTGACAATATTTCCCTTCTTACAGGTGGTAGTTTCAGCCTAAGTTAAGGAAAATAGATAAACTGATAGGAGTTTTATCTCTTGTCCCCTCAGGAGAAAGCAGGCATCCTAAGTACTAGCTATCTGGACTTTTACATGTCTTGTGTTAAGAGGTGAAGGTGGTATTACTCCAATTATGATGTGGAAATGCTTCAAAATGAGTTCTAATTCTTGCATCCTAAAAAGCATGAATTTTGTTTGGAACTTGCCATTTCGGTCAATGTTGCAAATGATAATCATGTTCTTTCAAGGCATTCAGAAAACCCCCAGTTGCAAAGAGGATGCCACGTAGTCTTCCCAACTCAATTCAGATCTTTAATACAAGAAGAATGATTATGTAGCCGGGTACCTTCACCCATTGCAAACATTTATTTTGGGACAAGTCAGCCCACAAATACATTTAAAGAAGAAAGAAGTCCCCAGCATTCAGGGTTGGAATTAGTGTGAAGAGGTTCCGCAGGCCTACTTCAAATTATTTTGAATCAGCATTTATTCAGTGGGGTTGCTGATTTTCACTAGATAAGGAAGATGTACAAGGCTGTATTTATTAGCCCAAAAGGGCACATTCCATTATTTTGAATTATTTTTCATTTAATTGCCAAGTCTTATGTATCCAGTTTAAAATAAGTATTACAATATTCAGTATAATCAAAGGCCTTGATTTCAAAAGTAACTTTGCTCCATTTTCTGGGTTTCTGGCGGCCATTGGGAGTTTCCAACACAAAATTTTTAATGGCCAACATTGGAAGGGTGAAATCCCGGTATATCATTTCCATTCCCCAAATCTGCAGGAACATAAATACAGTTAGCCTCTTTATCAGCTTAAGTAAGTCACAAGCATAGATTTCCACCTTTGGGGAAAATGTCAGTGAATTATAGAAACATTCAGTGTTTGAGCTGCCTTGGTTTTACCAAAGAGCAGAACAAAAATAATTCCTTCCAGAGCCTACAGATTGACTGCTAGAGATTTTCTTCAAGGATACATAGCATTTAAAAGAACAGATTTTCTCTGCCCCACCCCATTTTTTTTTTATAGTCTGAAAGTTACATGTTATGCTGACCATAGTTTCTTGGATAAACTAGAATTTCTGGATTCACCCAAGATGACAAGCTAAATCAAAATAAAATGCATTATGGCTTTAAGCATAATCTGAACAAGAGGTTACTAAATAATTATCTACTGAGTTCTTGTGCCAAGCTAAGACCATGTAAAGCTTTCCTAAATGCACAACCATCAAGTTGTGGAAGTTTACCTGAGACCCACTGTGTTATCTGAAACCTTTGGCAAGCTTTGGCTTCATACTCTTGATTTCCAGAGATCAATAAAGACAGAAAAAGCCTGTTAAATTCCTGTCCTTGATGAACATATTCTGCAAGATCCATTACAGAAGCCCAAAACAACAACAATAATAGCGGGAACAATCATCAGAAGGAAACTTGACTGAGGTCTGCCATGAAACAAATTAAGGTCTGATTAATGAATGGAATATTTACAGAATCTGAACCAGTGGTGAAATCCAAATTTTTTTACTACTGGTTCTGTGGGCGTGGCAGGGGAAGGATACTACAAAATCTCCATTCCCATCCCACTCCAGGGGAAGGATACTGTGAAATCTCCATTCCCACCCAACTCTGGGGCCAGCCAGAGGTGGTATTTGCCGGTTCTCCAAACTACTCAAAATTTCCACTACCGGTTCTCCAGAACCTGTCAGAACCTGCTGGATTTCATCCCTGATTTGAACCTTGGGATTTTAGAAATAAGTCTGATTTGAAAAATTAAATTCAACGTCCATCTGCCTAGCCCTTCCCACTGCCCTGCCGCTTTCTCCTCTCTAACATCTCTTTCTTCATTAAAAACTAAGCAAAATAAGTATATTTAGAAAAAAAATGAATTCAAACTGTGCTTACCTGCCCACATTTTTCACAACTGATAGAACTGCCTGGCTTCCAGTCTTTGAATTCGCGGGAAAGTGCCACACAGTTGGGTGACTTTTTGTAATACAGGCTGCATAGAGAACAATTGGGCATTCTGTAATCTTTCACTCCTAAGGCGATTCTTGGGAAAAAAGGAAGCCCTGACTGACAGTTTTTGGGAAGGGGCTTCTTTGCTGACCTTTCTCTTCCTAGGCTGAGAGTAGTGCCTCTGTACACATATGGAATTACATATGGATAACATTTATTATAGTTGGCCTCAATCAATCAGATGTTCAGACTGTATTTGGCATTTTTATAGATGTGAAATAGGCAGATGTTGTGTTAAAGGTACCATGTTTCCCTGAAAATAAGATGGGGTCTTATATATGCATATATATATATATATATATATATATATATATATAAAGGGCACGGTGACTCAGGGGCTAAGACATTGAGCTTGTGGATCGAAAGGTCGACAGTTCAGCGGTTCGAATCTCTAGTGCCGCATAACGGGGTGAGCTCCCGTTACTTGACCCAGCTTCTGCCAACCGAGCCGTTCGAAAGCACGTAAAAAATGCAAGTAGAAAAATAGGGAGCACCCTTGGTGGAAAGGTAACAGCGTTCCATGTGCATTGGCGTTTAGTCATGTCAGCCACATGACCACGGAGACGTCTTTGGACAGCGCTGGCTCTTCGGCTTTGAAATGGAGATGAGCACCGCCCCCTAGAGTCGGGAACGACTAGCACATATGTGCGAAGGGAACCTTTATATATATATATTTGCTACCAAAAAAGGCACCAGGTCTTATTTTCAGAGCGGGTCATCCACTGATTCACTTCACTTGCACACTTCATCCCCAGCCTTCTTTTTGCTGTCAGAGACCTTTAGGAACTACTTCTGCTGCCAGCAAGGCCTTCCTGAAGGCCTCTGCAGCTGATAACAGAGCTCCTGATCAATCCGGAACTCTGGTATTGGCTGCAGAGGCCTTCAGGAAAGCCTTACCAGCTGCAGAAGAAATGGGCCGGCAAGGCAGGTGTCGGGGTATGAGAGGTCTGGCTGCAACTGTCCGAAGGTAAGTAGTAGGGCAGCTCCACCCTCCCATTCCACCCTAGCTTAATTTTTACCTGTGCACCCTGGAGTGGGTGGGGTCATAATTAGGGCTTATTTTGAGGGTAGGGCTTATATTGGGCAAACATGTAAAAATCAAACTAGGACTTACTTTTGGGGTAGGTCTTATTTTCAGGGAAACATGGTATATAAGCTGCTCCAAGTAAAGTTACTTTTTGCAATAAACTGATGGTGATTTTCCAATGCCAATGATGCCTTTTTTATATAAGTGGGGCTGTACACATATTTTATTCATTACTTGGATTGCAAGCACATTTTCCTTCTAGAAAATTCCTGGGGAACAGTCAACCAGACTCTTGACTGAACTAACTTCAGAGAAAGAGCTAAAGTGAGTTTCTTTCCTAATTCTCTATACATTAAGCAAGAAATATTATTTCTGAAACTGAATCACAGCACTAGCCTTCTCCACCCTAGTGCTCTTCAGATATTGGATATCAATTCTTATTTCTCTCAGCTCTCATTCATGAGAGGTAATTCCACAATTTATTTGGAGGGCATCAGCTTGAAGAAGGCTGCTGCAGAGTTGAGAGAAACTTGTTATTTAAATGGAGAAAGCTATGTTTCCCAATAGAACTAGCACTTAAGACATATACATACATACATACATATATACAGTATACCATTTCATAGTGGTTTACAGTAATCTCTAAGGGGTTTATAGAGTCAGCATATTGTCCCCAACAATTTTATTGACCTTGGAAGGATGGAAGTTTGAGTCAACCTTGAGCCGGTCAGGCTTGAAGGAATTGAACTCCCGGCAGATGGCAGAATTAGCCAACAATACTACATCCTTACCACTGTGCCACTGGCTCTTCCCAATGTTATAAACAGAACAGAACAGAACAGAACAGAACAGAACATAATTTTTATTGGCCAAGTGTGATTGGAAATAGAATCCAAAAGCATAGAGCAACTACTCACTTCTACTTTCCCTCACCTGAAGTTGGAATTAATGTTGATGTGGTGCATATTCTCTATTTTGCGCAGGTCACTGGCATGGCAGACGGCCAGGTTGCAGTTTAGGCAACAGAAACGTACACTGTCTGGGTCGTGTAGCTGGCGCTGCTGCTCAAGTTTGATATCCCGCAATTTCCTGCTGATCATGGCTTCATGCTGCAATTTTGCAATCTATTGGAAAGAATCAAAGAATCTGTGTCCCATGCATATGAACGTATGGTATATTGTGACTTCAATTTGCAGGTATGCAAGATTGCTAAGTAATGGCAAGCCTAGTACTCCCGGTTACTATTGTTAAGCAACAATCATGGGTTGGGTTAAGGATATTCTTGGCTCATAACCAATGTTGTGGGTTATTGAGCAGAGTACCCTTTGAGTATACACATGAAAAGCAACTGGGAGTGGTTGTGAACAATCACAGTTAACATACAAACACACTGAGTTGTTGTAGTCTTTTACTTTTAGAAAAAAGTAAAGCAAAGTCCAAAAACAATCCAAGTCATACACAGATAAGACGAGAGTTAAAAGATCAATCCAGGGATATCTCAAGAACAAAGTCTTCTTACCAGTTGTAGTCATACACAATAAAACAGTTCTTCTTGAGTTTCAAAACAGGAACAAGTTCAATATCAAAACATTAAATAAATAGTAGAAAGCAACATGTAGCTATGATCAAAGAGTGATCATGAAGAGAGATCAGGTAGAGAGTTACAGCAAATAAGCAGGTAAAATGGTGTAGTATCCACACAAGCCATGAACCTGATTTCCCTTAAGTACATTGGCTAAAGAGCTTAGCCAATCAGGATACAGGATGATGCCATACAGTCTTAAAGCAATATAATACCTTTCTGAATTCAAACATACATTGTTGGTTTATATATTGCCTGACCAACTAGTTAGACAAATAACCATTTCCTAACAGGTTGTTATGCAAGGACCTCCTTGCAATTTCCTTCCAGCTTCCAATGAGCAAGATCAATGGGGAAGCCAGCAGGAAATTTCAAGCGCCAGACGGTTGGCAAGGAGACTGACATAAGTGATTGCTGCCAGGTGCAGATGAAGGGCTGGTGTTGCATGCGGAAAGCAAGATGGGGCTTGGAAAGCAAGCTGGCGCTGAAGGAATGCGTGAGGAGCTGATGTAGCATGACATGAACATGGGATGGCTGTGATAGGGTGTACAAGGATGCACGACAAGCCAGTAAAGCATTGCATCAGTGGGAGGGTGGGGGTTGGAGGTGCTGCTGCAGAGAATGGGAAAGTCTCACCCAAGTGACTTGTGATTTTCCCTGCTGGCTTCCCCATTGACTCTTCTTGTGACTGTGGGATGCTGCAACCATCATAAATAAAAGTCAGTTGTGAAGCATCCAGATTGCAATCATGTGGCTATGGAAATGATGGAATGGCCCAAGACCCAATTGTAAATATGTGTTCCGTTGCATCAGGGGTGGGTTCTAATTTTTTTTACTACAGGTTCTGTAGGCGTGGCTTATTTTGTGGGCGTGGCTTGATGGTCATGTGCCAATTCTTTAGGATTTAGCAGAGGTACTGGTCTACCAGGCTTTTAACTGCTTGCAGAGCTGTACCGTTCTACCTATTTATTTTTTGCAGGCACTGATCTACTCACGTATTTTTGCAGGCACCAGTCTACTCATTTGTTTTTGGAGGCACCGGTCTATCATCAAACTGCCTTTTACCACTGATCAGCTGTAGGGTGGCCCTTTGAAGCCCACGGCAAGAGTTTAAACAGTTTTTTTCCTTATAGACCATCAGCTGAGACTCAGGAGGCAGCAATAGATTGGGGGTGGGGTCAAATAAAAGGTAAGAATAATGCAGGGGGGTGGGTGGGCGGGGGGGGGCAAAACCGGTTCAGTGATGTCATATCGTCACCGCTACCGGCTCGGCGGAACCGGGTGGAACTGGGAGGAACCCACCACTGTGTTCCATCATAACTCTGAACAGTCACAGAATGAGGAGTTATTAACTGAGGACTACATGAATTGGAAACCTCTCACTGAACCAGTAACTTCTCAAACTATGGAAGAAAAGACCCTATAACAGCTTTCTCTTAAAAGATTCTTTAAAAATTGATAGTGGTTGTAAAATCAAAGAACTCCCCAATCTTCTAGCACGTATTGTTTCAAAAGCCATGTAAGTAGCCTGAAGTTCATCCGTAATGTTCCATAATGCTCAACTGGTCCACGTTCAGATAAGAGCTCCACACAACTGGAACTATCTAAAAATTCCTGCAATTTATTTTTTTTTACAAGTATCCAGCTACGTCCCTAAGATAGCACTGAAACCAGGCTTCCAAATTAGGGATTCCATAAGTCCCAATCCTTAACAAATAGCTCAAAGTGTCACCCCCCCCCCCACCCCCACTTAGAAGACTGTAATTTGAGACCGGGGTGAAATCCTCCTGGTTCGGACCGGATCGCGTGATCCGGTAGTGATGGAGGCGGGGGATTTCAGAGAATCGGTATCAAAAATCCCTGAAACCCACCCACACCTATGCCCAGCTGAGCCGCACAATCATCAGAGCTTTTCTACAACCTCTTTGGCTGAAAAAATGCTTTTAAAAGTAAAAAAAAAAAAGCCTCTGATGATCGTGCGGCTCAGCTGGGATCGTCAAAGGCTTTTAAAAGAAAAAAAACCCTTTTTTTCTTTTAAATGCCTCTGATGATCCAAGCTGAGTTGCCTGATCGGCAGAGACTTTTTTTCTTTTAAATGCCTCTAACGATCAGGCAACTCAGCTGGGATCGTCAGAACCTTTTGAAAACATTTTCGGTGAAGAGGTTGTAGAAAAAATGGTTCTAAAAGTAAAAAAAAAAAAATTGGCCACGCCCACCGTCACATTACCCCCCCCCCCCACCAAGCCACACCCACAGAACCGGTAGTAACAAATTTTAGATTTCACCACTGTTTTGAGACTATGAACTATGATTATGGTGATGTACAGTGGCAGCAAAAGAATAAATAAGAGCACGTTCTCACAGCATGTCAGAATCTGGCTTGCTGTGTTTCCCACCAAATTAGTACTTTATTGCTATTCTTTCTCAAAGCCTAAATATCAAAGGCCACCTTCTTGGCCTTTCCAGGAAGTTCTTTTTACCTTTTGGTGGTATTCTGTCTCAGGCATCTCCTGCACCCATTTTATGGCACTTTCCATCAGGATCTCCAAAGTTTCATTAAGCCTCTCACGGGCCACCTCCTTGCTGTTGGACTTGGCCAAAACAGAACAGATGCTGTTTGGGGCACGGGCACGGCCTCTGGCCTTAAGAAAGAGAAAGAAGAGCACCTACATTCATCACCAAAGATCAAGCCCACTAGTGTTCCACTTGTCCTCAAGAACATACATGGATCAATCAAAAACTACCCTTCAGTTGAACTCTTAGTGTTCTCAATGACCCAGCATTAACAACACTCTTCCTTTCCTTTCCAGATACCTTCTGCAGGTGTCAAGGTGCATTGGAATAAGGTTGTCAAAACGGACTGACCTGCATCATGCCAATTTCATTTGTCATCAGCCCATAACGGATTATGATATTACACTCGGGGATGTCCAGCCCTTCCTCAGCCACGCTGGTGGAAAGAAGAAGGTTGAGTTGCCCCTTTCGGAAGCGATGGAGAACATCTTGTTGTTCTTGCTGAAAGAAACACCCAAGACAAAATTAGAAAGCTTGTTAATTTGACCCTGGAGCGAAACTGGGATGCTCAATCCCAGAAGGCAGAAGCGGGCTTCCTTTAAACACTCTTACCAGACCTTATTCAACTAATCTATAGACCAGAGGTGGGGAACTATGGCTGGCTGGCTCAAGAATTCTGGGAGTTGAAGTCCAGAGGTCATAAAGGAGCCATAGTTCCCCACTCCTGGTATGGACTACATCTGGCAAGGCCTTTCTTTTTTCTTAAGGCATTCTGTGCCTTAAGGATTTCATTGCAGTGGTATGTTTCTGTCTTGCCAAAACAATAGCATGTTTAATTTGATTTAAAATGTCATTTTGCGTTACTGTATTTACTCTTCTTTTGTAGTAACCTAATAAAACAAATCAATACTATCAGTAGTATTGTATAGTAATATAATGTAGTAAAAAAGTGTTATCTGGCTGCACTTTGCTATGCTTTCCTCTCGGGAGCCACCCGAGGCATCCTTGGTGAGCAGAAAATCAGGTTTAAGGAATGACTACTTAAAAAGTTGATGTGTCCCCAGCTGTGCTTATAAATCAGGGCTGTGCAAGATTTTCAATTCAAAGGCAAAAAGTATGGGGAAGTGCGAATGTAACTTCTTGACTAAGTTACATCAAATGATAGCTTGTACATGTGACCCAACATTACAGATTAATTGTCATAGAAAGAACTTTAGTTTCACCGAACATCACTTCTAACCAGGAGTGAAATCTACTTACCTTCCTTACCGGTTCGGAAGCGCACACACCCCGTGCATGTGTGCTTCGATTGCATACATCACATGCGCACACAGACCTTCTGTGCATGCGCAGAAGGTAAAAAACACATTACGTCCTGGTTAAAACCAGGAAGTAATGACACCCAGGCGGGTGGGCAGAGCTTTGCTCCGCCATCGCTACCGGATCACCAAACCACCAGCCAAGATCACTACCGGATTGGGCGATCCAGTCCGATCTGGGAGTATTTCACCCTTGCTTCTAACACTGATTATTGCTGCTGGGGTTCCTTGATATATTCAGCTACCAGAAATCAAGCCATCTTGTTTGTGAGACTGCCGATATTCAAAGAAGCTCTTTTATGTATGTAATGGTATGTGAAAATGACCTTGGGAGACTGGGCAGGAATCAGATACTGAAACACCATAGCCCAAAGCTGGCTAGTGGATGAGGCAAAGACCCTCTCTAGCCCCTTGGGCTGTGAAGGAGAAGGGAAAAATATACTTTTTAAACTTGCAGGATTCTGTCACTGTAGCACTAAAGTAAAATTAATTCATCTGGTTGTGTTTCTTATCCAGTCCGCCCTGCAAAGCCTCTGTTTTAGCCTTAGCTATGAACTTCAGAAAACTGCAAAATATAGTTACTATATTGTTTTGAAACAAAGTTCCCCAAGTCATGTTTTTTTGGGGGGCCCTAAATAGTTTTTCCCCTGTTTAAATAATGTTGGAGTGAAAGGTTTCTTTGTATTTACTCAACAGGGCTTTATTCCACACCAAAATAAGGAAGGCATTTTTTAAAAAATAGCTTGGCATGACACAGCACCAGTGGTGGTATTCATTTTTTTTTTCATTTTTTTTTTATTTATATGCCACCCTTTTCCGGAGACTCAGGGCGGCTTACAATGCGTTAAGCAATAGCCTTCATACTTTTGTATATTTTTATACAAAGTCAGCTTATTGCCCCCACAAACCGGGTCCTCATTTTACCCACCTTAGAAAGGATGGAAGGCTGAGTCAACCTTGAGCCTGGTGAGATTAGAACTCGCAGTAATTGCAGGCAGCTGGATGTTAAATGCTGCCTTAGTAGGAGGCATTAGCCTCCTACGCCACTCCGGCTCGATCCGGTTCAGGTGAACCGGTAGCGGCGATGGCGGGAGGCTCCACCCACCCACCCAGAGGTCATCACGTCCCGTTTTTGATGCTCTGCGCATGCGTGGAAGGTTTTGCGAACTGGTAGCGAAGGTAAGTGAATACCACCGCTGCACAGCACAGAACTAATGCATTAAAATGTAGCTAGCCAGAGTCCATCTGAAACATGTACAAGTAACAAAGGAATTGAGCTGTCCATTGTGGCTTTAGCATTAATTTCACTTTCGGAATTAAGGTAAGGAGTAAAGGTTATTTCCTGTCAAATTAGCTGTCTGTTTCAGACCAGATTCCTGGCTTGGTCATACCAAACCAAATTAAACACAAATAATTTTTCTTGGATATTTTCTATACTTTGATTTGGAAAAGAATATTTACTAGATCAAACAAATGAAGGCAAAGGATAACGTTGCAGGTTCCCATCTGAGTCGGTCACTGGGATCAGAGGTTTGTTTTTCCAAGCTTTCGGACTAGTGCTGGATTCTTGAGGATGGGCTCCAGCATGAGCCTGGAAGGCTTGGAAGAACGAACCTCTGGTCCCAATAACCGACTCAGATTGGATCCTGCAAGATCAAATGAAATTATGCCTGTGGAATGTCCTTTGTCACCTTGCATACCCTTATGAATTGGCTTTCAGTCTTTTGGGGGGTCTCATCCCAATTAGATTTACAGTAGACCTGGGAATGGGATAGAGCAGTGATGGCTAACTTTTTCCGGACCTAAAGTGTGTGCGAACCCCCAAAATGCAGTGCGTGTGGGCCCCCCGCGCATGCGCTCTGCATATGCATGCCCCCGCCCCGCATGCCCCCCACCCCAACATGTGTGCCCCCTGCATGTGCCCCGCCCGCTGCACATGTGCACACGGCCCTTCACATGCGCCCCCCCACATGCACGGCAGAGACTGGAAGACCAGCTGGCTGGCAGGAGGCATATGTGCATGCACAGCAGAGCTGAACTGGGGCGATGGCTCACATGCCTACAGAGAGGGGGCGCATGCCATAGGTTCCCCATCACAGGGATGGAGGCTTTCCCACATTTTTTTGTAGACTTACCTGCGTCATGTGTTTCGTGTGACTGCTGGAACCAGCCCCAGTTAGAACATCAGACTTGATCCCAAGTGCACACAAAGCCTGGTTACCCAGGACCCACTGATGTAGTGAATGGGCACTCTGGCGTGTCCAGGTAAAGACAATGCCCCGTGAGCTCTTCAGTTCTTCGAACTGGTCTTGCAGGACTTGTTGCAGCTTGCCAAGTTTGGGATTCTCGTAGCGACTGTCTTTAGCAAGGCCCAAGAGAGACAACCTGTTCTCTATAAACCAAAAGCATGGTGTGATCTCAAATAAGGATGAGCAGCAAGGGAATCATCCCTGAATCTGACACGTATCTATAATATTTCTTAATCTTGGTTAGCATTTAACCCAAAAGATTAACGTAGGTAGCGGTGAATAAGAAAATCAAAATCACACAAACAACGACAAGAAAAAACATAACCTAACACGAATATAGAGTGCGGTAGATTATATGACAGTAATAGCCATTACAGGGAGACTTTGACTTACAACCACAATTGGAACCAGAAGGTGCTAAGCAAGGTGGCTGTGTTGCGTATCCCATGTTATGACCTTTCTGCCACAGTTCTTAAGTGAATTACTGTAGGTGGTAAGTGAATCATGTGGTCATTAAGTGAATTGAGAAGAATCAATCTTATTGGAAGCTGGCTGGAAAGGTCACATATGGGGATCACATGACCCCAGAACACTGCCACCGTTGTAAATACATGCCAGTTGCCAAGAGACTGAATTTTGATTACATGACAGTGGGGGTGGGTGAAGCTAGTTTGCCTTTTCATGATGCATCCTGGATAGTGCAACAGCGTGAACAAAACCTAAAAACCTAAAAACCTAAAAACCTAAAAACCTAAAAACCT
>WNWU01020972.1:0-47862 GCA_012654045.1 Ptyas mucosa | reverse complement strand
AGAATAGAATAGAATAGAATAGAATAGAATAGAATAGAATAGAATAGCAGAATTGGAAGGGATCTTGGAGGTCTTCTAGTCCAACCCCCTGCTTAGGCAGGAAACCCTACACGACTTCAGACAAATGGTTATCCAACATCTTCTTAAAAACCTCCAGTGTTGGAGCATTCACAACTTCTGGAGGCAAGTTGTTCCACTGGTTAATTGTTCTAACTGTCGGGAAATTCCTACTCAGTTCTAGGTTGCTTCTCTCCTTGATTAGTTTCCACCCATTGCTTCTTGTCCTTCTACCCACAGGTGCTTTGGAGAAGTTAAGCATCATTTACTGCTACTCAATCTTCCCCTTTCAAGCGTTCCCATTAACTCTGCAAATGAGAGGAACATGCATTAGCTGAAATAAAGTTCTTTTTTTTTTTCCCCAAGAAGCTTCAAAATGTTTGTTGCATGGAGTGCTTGTTTTTCCGGATTCCAGCCATTCTACTGTACTTCATTCCTCTTTGCCAATATTACACAGGTAGTTAGTTCCTCATGCTGCAACTGCTCAAAGTTACGACAGATCCTTCAACAGCTACTTACAACCTGGTTTTGAAGTTCTGAGGTTGGTCTTCCCCATATGACCACATTTTGAGCACTCAGGCCCGCGTTGTCCCATGGTCACATGACCATAATTTACGACCTTCCCCCCCCTAGAAACTGGTTGTTTACTTTCAGTTCCTGGGGGGAAAAATCTCTATAGTGACAATATATTTGCTTAACATCTATGGAGTTTGCTCAATAACCACAGTATTTGCTTTATAGCTGCTGTAAAAAAAAAAAGGTTGTACAATCAGATCCAGTCATACGATGATCTACTTTATGACCATCATGCCTTCGATCATAAATGGGTAGGCTCAGTTATGGTCATAAATTGAGGACTACCTGTATCCCTCCCCCCCCCTCCATTTCTCATTCATTTGCTGGTCTGAACAGTTTTCCTTAAACCAGTGATGGCTAACCTTTTTGCCATCGCGTGCCAAAAGCAGGAATCGTGTGTGTGTGAGGGGTCGCATGCGCATGTGCCCACACCCATAATTCTATGTGCCCTGCCCCCCCAGTGCATGCACACGCAACCCCTCCGCGCAATCCCCACTTTTGGCACGTGATGGCACGGTGGGCTTGGTAGGCCAGTTTGTTGCCCTCCCCAGGCTCCAAAGTCTTTCTAGGAGCCTGGGGAGGGCGAAAACAGCCTTCCCCACCACTCCCGGAAGCCCTCTGGAGACCAGAAACAGCCTATTTCCTGACTTCCGGTGGGCCCAGAAGGCCCGAAAATCATCTGAGCTCACGTGCCCACCGATATGGCTCCACGTGCCACCGGTGGCACACATGCCATAGGTTCGCCATCACGGCCCTAGACTATTTTCAGAGAGGGGGCTGGGAATAGTTCCCTTTAAAGATTTTTTGATTCTTCAAATGGTGGGAATTCCCCAAAGTTTCCAAACAACTTTTTTCTCGACAACTGGGATTGTCCTGTTGCACAATCAAAGCAGGGCTCTGTCCTTGAACAGTGGAGAAAGAGATACTATCAAAACGCCATCCTCCTGTGTGAAAATGCACTCACAATCTAAATATAAAAGAAGCAAAACAAATCAAGCAACAAGTAAGTATTCAAGCTGCAGCAGGCTAACATCTTACAAGAAAGATAAAACTCAAAACTCCACAGGATAAACCACCTTCTTCCCTGTATATTGAAAAACAGGCATGGTGATGATCACAGAAAGTCCTTTTAATCTATTACTTTTTGCAGTACAAAAGATCGCTTTTTAGTTGGGATTATTGGAGGCAGGGGAGAACGTGTACCAGAACCTCAATAAAAACAGCTTCTGGTTTTGGGTTTCTTCTGCCTGCTCCAAAGCTGTTTCCTCTTGCTCAGCTATCTCCCAGCTCATTTTGAATGTGGAAAAAAAAATGATTATGCGTTTTCACAAAGCAATGACTACACTTGAAAGGGCACGTTCACCCTTTTGTCAGTTTGCAAACACTGTTGACAGTGGCCTGTTTGTGACAGCTTTTCTTGTGCATGCAGAAATAGTTGTGTGGTGAGTGCTAAATAAAACAAGAGAGATAAGGGTGGAATTCTGAAATCCATTGCTTGGGTTGGAGCCCACTGAGTGCATTTCAAAACTAACCTCACAGCTGCAGCCCTAGCAAAAAAGGACATTATTTGATGTTGGATAAACAAAACAAGATTGCTGCTTTGTGGTCTTAGCAGCCGTGGAAGACTGTCAAGCTAAGTCACAAATTTCCCTTTTCAAGGATTTTAAGACATTAAAAATATGTCCGTTCCCTACCCTGCCCTCCAAAATGCTTTATCCCTTGAAGGGATGCCTGAAGTGAGGGCTGTATACTGCTCTTTATATTACCTTTTAATTTTATCTCACCTAAAATGCAAGCTTTTTTTTTTAAAAAAAGAAGATCTGAATGACATATTTCATAAACAGAACAATAAACTATAATTCTGAACATGGTTTGATCTGAAAAAAGTCACTTGGCTGAGATGGATGGATATAAAAATTAGAAAGAAAGAAAGGAAGGAAGGAAGGAAGGAAGAGAAAGAGGAAGGAAGGAAAGAAGGAAGGATGTAGGGGGGAAGGAGAGAAAAGAAAGAAAAAAGGAAGGAAGGAAGTTTTAGTAGGCAGAAGTTCCTTACTGATCTTGCCTGGATCGGAAAGCTAAAATGGGGTGGCATTCTTACCACAGGTAATCCATCCATTTTTTAGTGATCGTTCAAAGTTACAATAGCACTGAAAAAAGTGACTTATGACCAGTTTTCACATTTACGACTGTTGTAGCATCTCCAGGGTCACATGATCAAAAGTTGGGTGCTTGGCAAGTGGCATGTATTGAGCACAGGGATCATTTGATCACCATTTGTATCCTTCCTAGACGGCTTCCAATAAGCAAAGTCAATGGGGGGACGGGGGATAAGAAATAAGAAAATTCCACTTAACAATGGAAGTGATTCGCTTAACAACTGTAGGAAAAAGTTATAAAATCGGACAAGCCTCACTTAACAACTGTCTTGCTTAACAATGGAAATCTTTGGACTCAATTGTGGTCGTAAATTGAGAACTACCTGTATTCAACTGGGGGTTCATCTGAGAAAATGAGAGCTATAGGTTAGATCACGGGTGTCAAACTCAATTTCATTGAGGGCTGCATCAGGGTTGTGTTTGACCTGGGGGGAGGGCATGGCCAGGGTGGGGGTGGCCAGCTTGATGTCACTCATATCGGGGGGGCGCCTGTGGTGGCCCAAGTGCTTTGCCAGTGAAAATGACCTCCCGACCTCCGTTTTTGGCTGTGACGGCCCCCTGCAACCCTCTACCAGCGAAAACGGAGCTCAGGAGGGCCCTCCCAAGCTCCGTTTTCACTGCCAGAGGCACTGCAGGCCGGTCCTTCACTGTTTCCAGGGTGGCCCCATAGGCCAGATCTAAACATCTCGTGGGCCGGATCCAGCCCCTGGGCCTTACACTTGATGCCTGGGTTAGATTGAGAAAATATCCTATTAGAACGCAGTGACAAATCACTTGTGTGCTACTTTACCAATGGTTGAATCCCTGAAGAATATGTATATAGGGGATAGAAAAATAGTGCTTAATCTCTTGCACTAATTCTCACAAGATACCCTTATGTTGACTCCATCCATTGCAGATTATCTTTTAACATTAAAGAATTGGAAAAAAAATTGGAATGAAAGATAGGGCAAATTTTAAGAACATTAGAGAATTCCAACCACCAAGATATAATGACCAGGAATGATAGTAACTCAGGATTTCTGAGAGTCAGGAAGTATAATTCCATCCTTCTTAATTTCAAATGCTAATAGTCTCTCATTCCTCCTAGTTTAACGTCTTTCTTTCTTGACTTGATTTTTTTTCTTGATTTGTCTTGATTTGTCAAATACAAGGATTCTCAACTATTTTGAGCCAGTAAGCAGAGTTTGAATTTTGAAAACAGATCCAAGAATTCTCTCAAAAGGACCTTTGCTTCTGTTCTCAGATGTGATTCCCTCTCCACCCCTGACATCTGTTTCTCCCCTCTTCCTTTGTACATGATTAAGTCTCTTTCTATTAAGCTTCTTTAATTAAGCCTCTGGTTTCTGCTCCCATTTTTCAACCTGGTTTTGAAGGGGAAAGCGATCTGATAGCACTGGGTCCCTTGATAAATAAATAAAACAATAATCAAAGACATCAATAGTAAGTAGTAGTATGTGTAGAAAAGATTACACGGGTTTTCCCAAAGGTGCTTTTTCTCAGAGCTGAAGAAGCGAAAGGTCTTCAAAGAAAAAACAGAAAGTCCAGTTGCCTCTTGAAAAAGCACCTTTGGGACAACCATGACCTGGATGACTGAGAATCACCATAGACATTACACTGATTTGTTTACCATGAAATGCTAGAATAAAAAAATAACTGCAAGTAAAGTAACATAGTACAATCATTTTACTTTGCAGACTTATAATTTGCCATGATTTGATAACCTGTAGTAATAAGTCTTTATCTCTGAGAGTAAAATACAGAACTAGAGCTTATCCATTGTCTTCAAACCCCAGACCAGACTTAAATGGATTGAACCAGAGTTGCTGTTGCAACAGAAAGATTTGGTTCTATTTTCTTCACTCACAGTAACAAGATCCAAGTTATGAATGTGGAAAGTACAGTATGAAGAAAGATACAAAACCCTGGCTAAAAAGATGTCTCAGTCTAATACTTATCCATTGCTCTACACCAGGGGTGTCAAACTCAATTGAGGGCCGCATCAGGGTTGTGTTTGATCTCAGGGGGCCGGGGTGGGTGTGGCCAGCTTGGTGTCACTCGTGTCAGGGGCATCTGTGGTGGCCCGAGCGCTCTACCAGTGAAAATGAGTTCCCAAGCTCCATTTTTGGCTGTGACGGCTTCCTGCAACCCTCTGCCAGTGAAAATAGAGCTCGGGAGGGCCCTTCTGAGCTTTCTTTGCTGTTTCCAGGGCATCCCCATGGGCCAGATCTAAGCACCCCTGTGGGCTGGATCTGGCCCCTGGGCCTTGAATTTGATACCCCTGCTCTACACAGTGTTAGTCATCCAAAGATAGATGGTTTGTAGAAACTCAGATTTTTTGAGCAAGTCAACTTTAATGGGAATGCATCATTTATGAATAATACCCTATTGGTTAATAGCCATGATGTCATTGATACCTCTTTCATTATTTCCATAGTAGCTGTTGCTTTTTTTTTCTCCAAGTGAAGGATGTCTGAGCATTGCACTAGAATGCTTAATGTACTAATTTGTGTATCTACCATAAAGTTAGAATGCTTGACTTATTTCTAAGATGAAGAATCAGCCACAAATGTTTGCAAAATCTTACAATTGTGACCCAACCGAGCAGCTGGAAGATGGCATGTGATTTCCAATATGTCCTGGTACTAAGAGGATTGTTGGGTTGCAGAACCAAGAGGCAACTTCTGCACATCAGACAAAGAGCAGGATTTGTATCCAGCTGCTTGTTTGATAGCTGTAGTCGAGAACACAACAGCCAACAAAGAACAAAAAGAAAAAGAAACCAATTCTTGTAAATGGATTAATTCATGTTACATGCAAAATCAGAGCCTTTAGTGTTCACAACACAATAGGAGGTCCTGTCCGCTGGGTGGTAATAAACACAAATGTCATACAAAGATTCATCATCAAGGATGTAGTTGGTGCTGAAATATTTCAGGGAGATGTGTTTTATTATTACTCTCAAGTGGTGAAACCAATGGAAGATTAATATTCTGTAGTCTCAGTAGCCTAATTAGGCTACAACTAGCAGTCTAACGATTGCTTGTTCATGTTATTATTGCTTGAAATAATGTAGAAGATTGTAAATGTATGTTGAATAATGGGCTGAATTAAGTGAAGAAGGAAGTTAATGTCTGGAGACCAAGGGTTGCACTTAAATTTGAATGGTATGTCAGATAGTACATTTATAAGGCAGTAGGCAATTAAATTATTTTTCACTATCATGTATTTAATTATTTTCAGCTTCCATCCTATTATTACTGGGTAGCAATGTTTTTTATCCTATAATTTGTTACGGCGCTTCAAGGTTTGGGAATTCTATGAACTAGGACATGGGTGTCAAACTCACAGCGTCACGTTGCTCTCACAAGACATTTCGCGACGTTTTTCCCATTTGTGGAGCTGGGATGGGTGTGGCCTGCGTGTGATGCATCCAGCCCGTGGGCCGTCAGTTTGACACCCCTGATCTAGGACATCATACCTGGGCCGCAAAAATCTTAGATGGAAGCAAAACATTCGAGTTTTCAGAATCTCACTGGCTTCAGCTACTGTCATGGTCCTATGGATTTTTGCTGCCCAGATATGAAAATCCTACTACATGCAGCCCTGACATCTTGGATTGTGCATCAGGGAAATAAGGTAAGTGAGACCTGGGGTAATCACAATTTAATTTAGATAAACAAAAGAGGGATAGAAATAGAGCCCATGTTTTTTTTTGGTACAGAGGGCTTCCCATGATCAGACCTGTAATCTCCCCATAAAAGGTTCTAAAAGCAGAGGTAGAACATTTGTTCTAGACAGCCACAATAATTAGAATGACCACTTCTGAGTTGAAGAGTAGTCTAGTCAAGATATTTTAGACTTTCTGTCGCAGCTGCCCACTTGAGGGGACTGAAAATCCCCAAGGCCAGACTGTCTAGAAAGGGCAGAAAGTGGAGGTGGAGCAATGCAAAGGATGATGATCTTCTGCGTGAAAGAAATACAGTAGAACCTCTGGTCACGAACGCTTCTGACCATGACCAAATTGGGTTCTGACCAAAAAATTCACAATTTTTTTTTTGTGGCCAATTTCCCCTTCCGCGCCATTTTTTATGTAAGCACCAAATTTCCAAAATTAGGTTTGGGTCATGACCAAATCAGGATGCAACCAAAGTTATGGAATGAATTATGGTCGTGACCAGAGGTTCTACTGTAATCTCATTTTATGTTCCGTCCCCCCGATTACTATTACAATATTCCACTTCAAGTTATTTTCCCACATCTGATAAAAAAGCCTGAAACACACCTGAAGCAATGTTGAGAGTCTTTTACTGCTATGGAATGGACATTTAGATGAATAAGATATAAGTCCTAAATGGCAATTAAAAACTAGCTGCAAGGAACAAATTCAATAAACACTTTGTCAAGAGATGGCATATAGATATTACTTTCTTTACAGACAAGAGAATAAGTAAGGCCTACTTAAATGAATGACAGGTCCACGGAAAGCAAAAAACCGAAATATTTTACTCCTTAATCACTGAATAGTCACTATCTCTTAATTCAATATATGTAATAATTAAGAATAGATTCAAACCCCTCATTCTGACCTTTACTCAGAAACCAAGACATGTGCCTAGGACTTATGGAGATTAAATCCACAAAATTGAGGAAACCTATTGTAAGGATTTGAAAACTACTGTAAAGAGTTGCTTGGATAAAATATGCCTATATATCTCGATCTCAGGATTAAGAACTGCTAATTTATATAAATACAGAAAACTATATTTAAATTTATATTTTATATATAAATTTATAGTTAAATTTATATTTTATATATAAATTTATATTTAAAGCCATACATGACTGACAGGAAAAACTTTACCTTTAATTTATATTAAATTAAATCTAATAGAAATAAAAAGTATATAATTCTGAAACTTTATTTCTGCTGCAGACAGAACAACATTAATATGACAACAGTCCAACAGTTCTCAGCCTTTTCTTCACCATGAACCCCCTTTAAATATCTTTTTGTGGCCATGAATCATGGCCACGGACTCCCAAGACTTAACTCATTATTTAAATCAGAACATTTGTTCGATCCTTTGTGGACCCCCTGTGATGACACAGTGGCCTCTCAGGGGTCCATGGACCACAGGTTGAGAACCACTGATCTATAGAAATGATAACAGTCTACAGCAGGGGTGACAAACTCAAGGCCCGGGTGCCAAATCTGGCCCACTGGGTACTTAAGTCTGGCTTGTGGGGCCACCGTGGAAACAGCGGAGGATTGGCTCATGGTGCCTCTGCCAGTGAAAACTGATTCCCAAGCTCCATTTTCAGATGCCACAGCCCCCTACAACCCTCTGCCAGCAAAAATGGAGCTCGGGAGGGCCGCACACTTGGGGGGGGCACACCCAGGAGGGCTGCACGCTTGGGAGGGCCACACGCTCAGAAAGGCCATTCTGGCAGAGCGCTTGGGTACCCACAGGTGGCCCCGACACGAGTGACGTTGAACTGGCCACACCCTGGTCACACAACCCTGATGTGGCCCTCAATGAAATGAAGTTTTAACACCCCTGGTCTACAGAAACTTGCTCCAGCTACGTCAGAAATTCCATGGTTAAGAATGAAGTTTCAGGTATAGCTAACAGGAAGAAAATATGGTGACAATATGCTCTCAGGAAAGCTCTCAAGATAAAAAGGACAAGCTTGTTGCCGAACAACCGAGTGAAATTGGCTTTATTATTTAAGGAGATCATCTAAAGCTTAGGTAAAGGTTAGGCACAATGAATGGCATATGCTTATTTCTATCTATGCTAGCTTCCATGGAACTCATCTACAATCTCAAACAAAAGGTCACCCTTTAGCAGTGATAACCTTTTAACTACAGGTGCTAAACCTGGGACCTCTGACATGCAAACAAAGAAGGCTAAACTTTAGGATGAAGCAACATGAAGAAAGTACTTCCATCAGGAAATTCCAAAGAAAGTTTTCATGATTCCTTTGTTTGTTTATTGTCCCTTTAGGCAGTGAAAAAGGGGAGTGAGGAAGTGTAGAGAGTTGGCCTTGTCTTAAGCAGATCAAGGCAACTGCCTCAGGTAAAGAGGTTAGGTCAATTGAAAGGTCTTGCCCTGTATCTCCTTAGCTTTTTAGTTGTCCTCAAATGCTGTGAAGAAAGTTCTCCTTGTATGAGCACTGAAAAGTTTCAATTGCAGGTCTACTGAGTTTTTCTGTGTGATCTCTCTCCCTCCCTCCCCCTCTTTTTCTCTCTCGCTGTTCCCCCTTCCTTCCATCCCCCCCTCCCGTATACACAACCATGCCCATGTTGGGAAGATTCATCCACCATACGTAACACTATGTTGCTGCCCCCCCCTCTTTTTTTTAATCAACCATAGGTCATTGTGTCAAACAGGACATATTAAAGTGACAGATGGAAATCACAGGAACTACATTAATTAAATTTAAATCTGATTTCAATTAGATTAGCTTTTGCCACAACACCATTCATCCATCAAAGGTGAACTTCATTAATCACTCCCTGAATATACCATATTCCTATATAAACCCCACTTCTAAGATTTTGCTGCGTTTGGGGGCAGATATCCCCCCCCCATTCTCAACCTTCTCAACTTTAAGATGTGTGGACTTCAGCTCCCATTCTCTAGCCAGCATGAAATCCATCATCTAAAAGTTGACAAGACTGAGAAGTACTGCTCCAACCAATGCTTCCTTCTGTCACCATGTCCTTTGAAGTGACACTAGAGTCTCTTCTTTCCACCGGCATATTTCATAGAAGAATAAAAAGGTAAAGGTCCTCATCGCACATATGTGGTAGTCGTTCCGGACTCTAGGGGGCGGTGCTCATCTCTGTTTCAAAGCCGAAGAGCCAGCACAGTCCGAAGACGTCTCCGTGGTCATGTGGCCGGCATGACTAAATGCCAAAGGCACACGGAACGCTGTTACCTTCCCACCAAAGGTGGTCCCTATTCTTCTACTTGCATTTTTTATGTGCTTTCGAACTGCTAGGTTGGCAGAAGCTGGGACAAGTAACGGGAACTCACCCTGTTACATGGCACTAGGGATTTGAACCGCTGAACTGTCAACCTTTTCGATCGACAAGCTCAGCATCTTAGCCACTGAGCCACTGCGTCCCTTAGAAGAATAGTGACACATTATTTATTATAGGTGACCTGAGTTTTGGGGCAATGTCAAAACTTAATTTAAAGAGTGAAAGGATTTTGTGTGAGTCTTGCTCACATTGTACAAAATCAATTGGAATAATTTGTGAAGTATTTATTTATTAGATTTTTATCCCACTTAACTCAATGTGGCAAATATACCTAATACTCCTTCCTCCTTCTATTTCCCCCACCACAACACCCTGTGAGGTGAGTTGGACTGAGAGGGAGTGACCAGCCCAAAGTCACCCAGCTGGCTTTCACTCCTAAAGTGGGACTAGAACTCATGGTCTCCTGATTTCTAATCTGGTGCCTTAACCACCAGACCAAATTTATGAAGTATGGTATTGTTTAGCATATTGTGTCAAATTCAGCAGTGGTTTATTCGATAAACAATAAACCATAGCTTGGTATAATGTTCTTCTGAAACAGAGGAAAGAGTGTATAAAAATCTTATCATTTTCTCTTATCGTATTCTATAAAAAATTCTTAAAGATTTTATTGTTATGCTTCGCAGTGAGACAAGTCTTTGGTTAACCCTTGTTTGCTTTCCCCAAAGCATCATAAGAGTCAATAATTTCTCTCAGTTCTACTGTGTTTCCTCGAAAATAAGACCCTGTCTTATATTTTTTTGAGCCCTGAAATAAGCGCTTGGCCTTATTGCCATGCACTCAAAAGCTCAATTGGGCTTATTATCAGGGGATGTCTTATTTTGGGGGAAACAGGGTAATACTCTTGCAAGTGCTCTGACTCTACTAAAAGTATCAGATGCGTATTATGTATAAATAACGACACACCAAAACTTTCTTTCCATATTACAGGCTGCAGGCTGCATTCCTTGAAATGCCCAAGCCATCAGCATTGTAAGCATTGCAAAAGGAGAAAACAAATTAGGCTGTGTAAGCTGGCAGATGTACAAGCGTTTAGGCAAATTATTTTCCCAACTGCCCTGTTAGTGACCTCACTTTACAATAACTTGCTCTTTTTCTCTACCCAGAAGGAAAAAATCCTGCCGGGAAAGAAGCTACCTGTGAAGACAACAACATCACACAAATTGGCATATGGAATAATCTAACGAACAAGCAGTGTTGTGCGTTTACCTTATTACTCTAAGCACCATTTTTGATTTTGAAGTTATACAAACAGAGTCTTGTAATGCCGAAATAAATTTTTGCTAGTTAATAGCAAGAACATAAGTAGTGCTCCACTGGGATGGACCCCTGGCTCATCTAGTCAAGCAGTCTGTTCTCACAACAGCCAACCGATTGCACAAGGAAGCCCACTAATCTCCCAGCAGATGGCCTTCAGACAAAGTCACTCTGCCATGAAGGCCAACAGCTGTTGATCTCCAATCACAGGCTTTTTAGCCCCACCTTTCTTTCCCTTGTCTCTCTTAAACAGACAAAAAGAAGCAGGAAAAAAACAAAAACAAAATACAGAATAACAGAGTTGGAAGAGATCTCAGAGGTCTTCTAGTCCAACCCCCTGCTCAAGAAGGAGACTCTATACCAGGGTGCCCAAACATGGCAGCTTTAAGATTTATGGACTTCAACTCCCAGAATTCTCCAGCCAGCTACGGTGGCTGGAGAATTCTAGGAGTTGAAGTCCACAAGTCTTAAAGCTGCCAAGTTTGAAGACCTCTGCTCTATACCATTCTGGACAAATGGTTGTCCAACCTCTTATTAATAATTTCCAGTGATGGATGTTTTTTTCAAAAGGCAACTGGACTTTGTTCTTCCTTGAAGACATCTAGCCTCTCTTTCAAGAAGCTTCCTCAGTTCTGACTGAAGTCAGTCTGTAGTCAGAACTGAAGAAGCTTCTCCGATGCGAAACCAAACGTCTCCAAGGAAAAACAAAGTCCAATTGCCTTTTGAAAGGACACATGAGGGATCCTTGGTGCTCTCTGCGTTTGGTGGCTTTCTTGCAGATGTTTCATTACCCAAACTAGGTAACATTATCAGTGCTAGCAACCAAGCTCGGAGAGCACCAAGGACCCCTCATTTCAACCCTGAGCTAAAAATACACATTTCAGATATTTCTAAATCTTTGGCAATGGGAAGGACAACCCAACATATACTTCATTTCTGTCCCACTCATTTAAGGCACTTCCAGGGTGACAGGATTAGTGTTATCACCATTGCTCCGGGGACACCCATGGGGGCTCCTTTCACATCCCTGTAAAAGAGTTGGAGTGAATGATAGGAGCTCACCCAGCCCGCAGCAGCACTCGGGTCTCAAACGTGGGCTTGCTAACCTCCAACCCACCATCCTAACCACACGAGCCACTGCACTCCTTATATACTTCATTGTACTTCTGTTATACTTCAGGATTTATAATAGCTTCCCTCAGCATACTGTAGTGTGGATGCTGCCTGAAGAATTCTGGGAATTGAAGTTCATATTTCTTCAGGTTGCCAGGGCTGAGAAAAGTGGCCTACTGTTTTCAAGATAAGTTTAGTTTCTAGAACCCCAATTTACAGCTCAGAAGGCTTTGCAGAAAGCTGGTTCACAGTATGGATTCTACAATGATTTATGCAGTTTGGTAAGACAGCATCATTTAAATTAATTTTATTTCTGAAATGAATTGTTCTGAACTATTGTGATCTTATTATATATTATTCCTATTAATTCTGTCCACTTATGGAAAGTGGAGATGTACTTGCCGGACACTGTAAAATTAAATATTTTATCATACAAAACCAAAAGATTAACCATGTAAAACACATGTTATCTGTTTTACATTATTCTTCCTTTGTATTATGGGTTAGAGTTGCAGGTGTAACCACATACCACAAAGCAATTCAGTAAATCAACACCTCTTGTAGATTTAAAACACAGGTCAAAAACTTTTCAGGAGCCAAACTTCACTGCACACTTTCACACAAGTATTTGGGCACCCTCTCAGATTTTAAAATTATCCAAAATTTGACATCCCAGATCTTTGCCTTGTTGAAAAGAAATACAAATTTAATTTTGGAGATTGTTGATGCTATCTAAGCGAATTATCTAAGCGAATTACAGATGCCATGATCCCAATACCTGATGTTAAGATCAGGGGTGAAATCCAACAGGTTCTGGAGAACCGGTAGTGGAAATTTTGAGCAGTTCACAGAACCATCAAATATCACATCTGGCTGGCCCCAGAGTGGGGTGGGAATGGAGATTTTGCAATATTCTTCCCCCAGGAGTGGGGAGGGAATTGGGATTTTGCAGTATCCTTCCCCTGCCACACCCACCAAGCCACACTACGCCCACAGAACCGGTAGTAAAAAAATTTGGATTCCACCACTGATTAAGATCCTCAGTTTTTCTATGCTTTGTACCAAGTCTTTTGATCTGCTGTGAATTTTCTATTGGTGCAATAGAAACAAACAGGAGAAATTTGTAACTACCTTTCGGACTATAGGAAATAAAGTCCTTGAATGATCTTTGGAATCTGACATGGCTACACTTTAAACACCCAGGAATATATGATGTATTTCTCTGTTCTTGCAAAGCTCAGTTGTGTCAAGGCTACTATTTAATTATGTTAGGCCCCAAGAACAAAGAACAGGTGGAATTAGGTCTGAGTACTAATTATTGTTTTTCTTGTATTATTGTTTTATAGACAGGATTTTGCCAGACTTAAACAACTATTTGCATAACTACAGATATACGCTAGCAAGGATCTGCTTTAACCCTCTTCCTCTTGATCAAACATTCCAAACTCTGCATTCTCTTTGCTCCCTGGAATGCAGCCCCTCCTTGCTGGGAAACCAGACTACATTCCCACCACATATTCCCAGTAATTAAGATAGGTGGTCATAACTATTTTACCATCATAAACAAAGCTCTCTTATTTTATCTAAGTTCATCAAAACTAATTTTCCTGGGGCTTCTGCTGTGAGCCATGGCTGATTGAAGACATCTTCCATGAATGAGTGGAAACTACTGCTAGATAGAACAAAAGATCAGGGAGTAACTCTGTCCTTCAAAGCTCTCTGGAGAAGGAGAGAATGGGAGACTGCCACAAGTGCTCTGATGGTCAGCTTCTTTCAAGGAGACTGTAAAAACAGCAGTCTTCCATGAGTCAGAGTATCAGGAATTGAGGGATATATTTTTGTTTTCAGTAGAATCGTAGACTTTAATAAGAACACTAAACCAGCCTAACTCACTTTCTAATCACATTTGGAAATGTTCAATTTAACCACTTTATGGATATTAGAATAATTGGATCTAGGTTACATCTCCTCCCCCCATTCCCAGCCCGTGGAAAAAATGTCTTTCATGAAAGCAGTCCCTGGTGCCACTGGTCTAAAGGATCTGTTGAGAGCCCGTCTTTTCAAGAGCTGCGTAGTCCATGGAATGTATGATAACCCTTCTTAATGACAGCTGCTATACTCTTCCTTCAGAATACATTCAGCCTTTCTTATATTTTGCAAACAGGTAAAATATATTCTAACATGATTTTGGTCCTAGTTGACTCAGTGTCTTTCGTAAGAATGTGTATGATTTAATTTGTTAATGTTTTGTTGTTCACTGCCCAGAGTCCACTAGAAGACATGAGACGGTCTTCAAATATTGAAAAACCAAGAACTACATGTGAAACAGTGGTGAAATTCAATTTTTTTTACTACTGGTTCTCTGGGCATGGCTTGGTGGGTCTGGGGTGGCTTGGTGGGCATGGCAGGAGAAGGATACTGCAAAATCTCCATTCCCTCCCCATTCCTGGGGGAAGGATATTGCAAAATCTCCAATCCCACCCCACTCTGGGACCAGCCAGAGGTGGTATTTGCCGGTTCTCCGAACTACTCAAAATTTCCACTACCGGTTCTCCAGAACCTGTCAGAACCTGCTGGATTTCACCCCTGGTATGAAATCACTTCTGAGTAATTCCCTATTGCTGTATACCTAAGGACGGAATCTTGCCAAACTAAAGCAATTATCTGCAATAACTATAGTATGTGAATTTCTAGGGTGTGTCTGACCTTGCTCTCTTTCTGCCCACCAGACATTCCAAGCTCTAGTGTCTTTTTATCCTCTTGGAAAGAGACCCAACTCCAAACTACATTCCACCACAGCCTTGCAACTGGATTACAAGGCACGCACAGTAAACAACTCACCTCAGGCATCCTGTAGCATTGTAGAAGATATCAGGGTCAGGGATGATGCTTGATTTTGGATAATCTCTATCTGGCCATCCAGTATAAGGAATGAGGACAGTTTCTGTCAATGGCTGCAGGGCTTCCCGGATCAATAAATTTTTCAGTTGGTCATTGGAGGAAAGATTCCACAACAAACCTGCAAAGGCCATTAAAGGAACAGAATGATAAAGTGACTCTTCAGGGAGTTTTGTCAGATAGATAATGAATGGATTAATGGAATTCACTGAATTCTGGATCACAGACTTATTTTATTCCCCTGTTTCATGTTTCCTTAATCATAAAGTGCAAAAATATATTAGGTCTATAAAGAATTCCCTTGGCACATATTTTGCCAATACTTGGATGGTAAATCTAAAGTTAATATATGTAGTTTTCTCCATCAAAACTTCACCACTTGAACTTCTACTTTTCATTTTATTACCCTGTTTCCCCCAAAATAAGACATCCCCTGATAATAAGCACAGTCAGGTTTTTGAGCGCATGGCAATAAGGCCAAGCACTTATTTCAGGGTTCAAAAAAATATAAGACAGGGCCTTATTTTCAGGGAAACACGGTATCTATGGCATATGCTGGAAGCCTACTTTGCCTATACAAACTTTAGAATTTAGAATAGAATTTAGAATAACGGAGTTGGAAGGGACCTTGGAGATCTTCTAGTCCAACCCTCTGCCCAGGCAGGAAACCCTACACCACTTCAGACAAATGGTTATCCAACATCTTCTTAAAAATTTCCAGTGTTGAGGCATTCACAACTTCTGCAGGCAAGTTGTTCCACTTATTAATTGTTCTAACTGTCAGGAAATTTCTCCTTAGTTCTTCATAGTACACCTAAGTCTTTTATATTGTGACCTCTCTGGCTCATTGTTACAGCAGAGATAGACAATCTTCCAACCTTTCCTGAACTAAAACATCTATCCTCCCTCACCATTAGCCATGCTGTTTGGGGTTACTAAGAATTGTAGTTCACTAAACTTCTGGAGTGCCAAAGTTTCTTTCCTTGGAACAGAGAATTCCCATTTTATTTACTATATTTTTCGGACTATAAGATGCATCGGAGTATAAGACCCACCAAGATTTCGAAGAGGAAATCAAGAAAAAGTAGTATATGCCCTCTCTGGCCCCCAGGAGCATTCTGCAGGGCTCCCAAACCAGAGGTTGGTTTCAGCAGGTTCTGACCAGTTCTGGAGAACCGGTAGCGGAAATTTAGAGTAGTTCGGAGAACCGGTTAATACCACCTCTGACTGGCCCCAGCCCCGATCTATTCTCTGCTTCCTGAGTCCCAGATGATCAGGAGGAAATGGGGATTGTGCAGTAACCTTCCCCTGGAGTGAGGAGGGAATAGAGATTTTACAGTATCCTTCCCCTGCCACATCCACCAAGCCACGCCACGCCCACCAAGCCACGCCCACAGAACCAGTAGTAAAAAGTTTTGAATCCCACCACTGTCCCAGACCCTCTGCGCATCCCGTTTTTCACCTCCCAAACCCCCCACGCATTGCATTTTTGCCTCCCCAGGGGTTTGGGAGGCCAAAAATGGCTGTATTCGGTATATAAGACGCACCAACATTTCCACGCTCTTTTGGGGGGGGGGAAGTGCGTCTTATATTCTGAAAAATAGGGTATTTCATTGAGACCTAAACAGAACCAGAGTTACTATTAAAGGCATTGTCATAATTGGGCTTATATTTCTGAAGAAGTTCAAATAACAAAGTGGTTTTTTTTTCTTAATAAAACTTCTGGGCTAGTTTTAATTGCACAGGAGTCCAGCCAGATCAGCCAATTCCTAAAGTTTTGCCAAAATGTAGCCCAAGTTAGAAGCAGAATAGACAGGATGGGGTCATAACTGTCAAAGCTAGGGCTGTATGCAGATAGGAGTAGTCTCAGATCTTTACAGCTGTAATCACCAAGGTAAGTCCACATCTCATGATGTCCTGTGTTCTCCAGGAGTGAATGGTGGCTATTAATTTATGGGGGTGGGGTGGGGTGGGGGAATAAATTACGACACAGAGGAGAAAAAACTGCTGTAGCAGAGGATTTTTCTCTATTTTTGTCAGCTTCTCAACAGGAATTCTTTCAATAGGAATAGTGTCTTCTCACAGGGACCCTTTGTAAGTTGTAGAACTTAATGGGCTTGTAGATATGAAGCCCTCCTTTTTGGAGTTCTTCCTGAAATAATAACCCTTTGGCAGTGTTTGCAATAATTAATCTACCAGTTATAACCCTGAATTTTTGCTAGCACTATGATAAAAGTAAACTTACTTTTGGGGTTATGAAGAATTTATTAACCATGTGGTCACTTTTGTTCTTCATGTTTAAAAGGTATTAAAAAAAATCCTATTCTGGTGATTTAATAATTCAGATTAAAAGTGTACCCTGGGAAGGAAAGTCTGGATCTAGTTTGGAATTTGATGAATCTGTAAAAGTTGACGGTAAGAGTTTAAAAGCATCATCTTTCCCCATTTTTTTTTTAAAAAAGAGGATTTGTAAGTATCATCTGACAGTATATCACATGCACGCTGGATCCGTTGTACAAAGAGAACAACTGTTCAGCTCACTGCTCTGAATCCTAGAACACATCTTTTAAATCTTAGTTCAGTGCAGATGGCATTTAAATCTCCACACGATACTTTTCATTCTTGGCTCCTGAATAATTATCCTTTTGAAAACTGCCAATATAGTAGCTATATTGTCATGTTAGGAAGCCAGGGGGATAAGCAATACGTAGGATTTAGGCATTATTGCCATATTTATTCTCCTACCTAGGAGAAACTTTTTTTTTTAAAAAAAGACTTTTTGAAATAAAGAGATTCAAAAGAGACAATCTGGCAATCTTTTAGAAAAAAAAATGAAATTATCAAATCTTAATATGCACTGTTCTTAGAAATAGTTGCGCTGGGCATGTACATATTTCCGTAATCGAAAGCGTCAGCTTGATAGAATCTTAATGCAAGAGAGGTGTGGCTGCTTTTCATATTTATGTTCCCCTCATAACAAGCCTGCCTGCCTGTCCTATAATCCTTCCTGCGGAAGGAATGTTCTTTCATTTCTTAAGATGTATGTTCTATGAGACAAGATCAAGTGCAGGTTAGATGTTCCCCAAAGGCTTTTTGGCTCCCCTTCAAAAGCTAGTTTTGGCTGCCTGAGCTTTGCTGCTCTCTCTTTCGCTACCAACTTTACATTATAATATAGAGAGAATGTGGGTTTCTATTAATCTGGCAGTTATTCTTCCAGAGTTCTCTTTCAGGAGACTTTCATCCTCTGTCATAAAATATGAGCAGTTGACGGAACACCAAATGCAGCCAGTTCTTACAAAGCTATGTGAGTTTAGGAAAGATGCTTAAATAATCCCATAAATTAAAAAAGTAAAGGAGTCCCTATGGATTTTACTCCGCTAGTCGTTGCCGATTATAGGAGGGGGGGATGCTCATCTCCATTTCAAGACGCTTCAGCGCTGTCTGAAGACATTTCCGCGGTCGTTTGGCCATTATTTAAAGATCCATAGAAAAGCAAGTTTTCTTAATTTTGGATTTTAAAGTACAAATAGTCCTTAACTTCAACAGTTCATTTAGTGAAGTTACAATGGCACTGTTCGAAGTTACAATGGAACTGAAAAAAGTGACTTACGGCTGTTTTTCACACTTATGACGGTTGAGGCATTCCCATGGTCATGTGATCAAAATTGAGATACTTGGCTACTGGTTCGTATTTATGACGGTTTTGCAGTGTCCCAGGGTCAAGTGAATCCCCTTTGCAACTCTCTGACAAGCAAAGTCTTTTATTTTAACTTTCATTTTTAATTTTTACTTTCTCGGGGCTGCTCTTTTACCCTTTACCTTTACTCCAAACTTTCTTCTCCTCCCCTTCCTTCCTCTTTCTTCTCCTACTTCCTTCGTTCTTCCTCTCCTTCTCTTTACTACTTTCCTTTCTCTTCCCCCACTCCTCTCTTCTTCCCCCCTTCTAACATTCTCTTCTACTCCTCTTTCCCCTCCCTTTTCTTCCTCTCCTTTTCCCTTTCTTCTTTTTCCTCTCCTCTCCTCTCCTCTCCCTTCCTCTCTCTCTACTCCTTCCCCTCTCCTGTTGTTTCCCTTTTCAGTTCAATCTAAAGTGGTAATTCGAGCAGCCCCGATAAGACAAGCAAAGTCAATGGGGAAGCCAGATTCACTCAACAACCATATTACTAACTTAACAGCTTCAGTGATCCACTTAACAATTGTGGCAAGAAAAGTCGTAAAATGGGGCAAAATTCACTTAACAAATGTTTCACTCACCAACAAAAAGTTTGGGCTCAATTGTGTAAATTGAGGACTACTTGTATTTATCCCAGATTAAATATGGTGGGATAAATGACATTTTCCGAATCTGTGTTATCAAATGCTGAAATCTACACCTTTTAAAAGTTTGCAGCGCATTGTAACTGTTCATAAATCTACACTGTGCGCAACAATACAAGTTAGAAAAAATACACACAAAATGCATAGATTAGGTGGAAAGGCATAAAAAATGCACAGACTTCCATCTAAGCTGGAGACTGGATTCTAGGCACCATAAAACAGAAGCTGTCTTAGATGTCTAACTGACCATAATGAGAAATATTATGGTGGATTATAGGACCCTGTAATAATTGTACAAGTTCTTCCTTGTGTTCTTACATAACAATGTCGAGATACAATACACCGCTTTAAACGATTAAGAAACATTGATAAGAGAAACAATCCACAGTTTTGAGAAGGAAATTTCACCAGAAAAAGTGGGGGCTATTTTAGATAACTGGGAACAAGCAACCATTGTATTTCGAGCATTTTTATTGTGCAAGATTTTAACTCTACTACTAAACCACTAAAATGCAGAGCCTCGGATAACAAGAGACTTCTTCCCACCACCTAACGATAAGATTTTAACATGACTCAAAAACATCTCTAATGGCGAGAATTGCAAAAAGAGCAATCGCTTAACAGGATTTATATCTGTGATCTGCCAGTCTCCAAAAATTCCTGAACAATGACATAAGGGCTACACAATCTATGGAGGTGTTAATCAAATGGTAATGCTATCAACCTTTCTACAACTTTCCCGTCCATCCCATCACCATCACAGGCTGCCTAATTTGCAGTTGTGATTAAGTTGGAGAGAGGTTGTCATCATTCCAGAGAGTGGGATGAAGTTTGGCTTGAACTTTGAGCCCGGCGTTTTCCTCTGCTTGTTATCACTGCATTGCAAAGCCATGACGTTACATAGTCATGGGACCCTGTCTCATTGTCTGTGGTTGATGGCTAAGGCATGTAAGGGCATTGTTCTTCCAGCCTTTGCTGGGTTTAGCTTCAAAAGAAGAAATGCAGTTTCAGAGAAGGCCGCTGTTAGCTTGCCAATAATGAGACCTTTCTGTTTTCACTGTAGTTCGTCTCTTGGGCTATTTTGTTTCCCCTGAGAAAAATGCATACCAAGGGGTGAATGGGCCTGAAAATCAGCAGTCTGTGAAGCCAGAACCAAAAGTGATAGTCTAAATTTTTTTCTGACATTTTCTTCTCTTTCCCAATCAATTCCGCCCAGGTCAGTAGACTGCCCAGAAGGAAGCATATTATTATTGCCAGATATATGAACTCCTGGAATTACTAGATAGGATGTCTTAAGACCATGGAAACTGCAGCCCCCGCACATCTGGAAAAGGCTAGAAGGCAAACTGGAATAGGCTTGATAGGAGGAACTGACACAGCTCTTCAGTCTTCCATTATCATAGCAGCCTACATAGGATCTTGTCAGTGGTGAAATTCAATTTTTTTTTACTACCGGTTCTGTGGGCGTGGCTTGGTGTGGCTTGGTGGGCATGGCAGGGGAAGGATACTGCAAAATCTCCACTTCCACCCCACTCCAGGGGAAGGATACTGCAAAATCCCCATTCCCTCCCCACTCTGGGACCAGCCAGAGGTGGTATTTGCTGGTTCTCCGAACTACTCAAAATTTCCGCTATCGGTTCTCCAGAACCTGTCAGAACCTGCTGGATTTCACCCCTGGATCTCGTGTTTTCTTGATTTAGAAAAATGAATACTTAAGAGGGACATTTGCCCTGGAACTGTAAATTCTGTTCATTTAATGGACTGACTCTACGCATGTATATTTTGGTATTCCACCCCACTAATGTAATAAAGCGGCTTACTTCCAAATAACTATTGCAGAAATAAAAGTTACAGAATAAAATACACAAGATATATGTGCATTAGATGATTTTCAGATTTTTTTTTAAAATCCATTGTATGGTTATGTAGTTACACAGGGTATTTTTAAAAATAATAAACTATTTAAAATGTAAACAAGATGGATAAGTCATGATATAAAAAATTGTTTTCCCAAGCTTTATAAAATACCAGAGAACAACCCATACTAAACCCAGCACAACATGTGTGTGTAATAAACCAGGATATCAGTTTTACAATTTGTATTGCACTATGAAACCGTTTCTCATTAGTTACCTGTAATTTGCTTTTTAGTCTCCACATCTCTGGTTTGTCGCAGTAATCTCAGCAGGATTGAAATGCCTTTCTGCTCAGACACTTCCAATTTGTTATCATTGTCTTCATATACCAGGTTCCTTAAAGCTCCACATGCTGCCCTCTGTACTTCCTCATTCTGCACATTCAGAAGCTCTAAAAGTTTGGGAATACCAACTAGGGAATACACCTGTGAAGAGAAGATCATTTATTTTTATACAGATAAGTTTTTATCTCAAAGGATTATTTGACTGTTGGATGAAATCAGTGTCTCGAGTTAAGGATACTATACTGCCCAAAAGTTTTCTTAAAAAACAAACTTGTACCTGAGTGACAAAACTCATTCAAGAAAAAAAAAACATCTGAGATGTTCTAACAAAATGTGGCTTAGTAAAGGTAAAGGTTCCCCTTGCACATATGTGCTAGTCGTTCCCGGCTCTAGGGGATGGTGTTAATCTCTGTTTCAAAGCCAAAGAGCCAGCGCTGTCTGAAGATGGCTCCGTGGCCATGTAGGCTGGCATGGCTAAATGCCAAAGGCGCACAGAATGCTGCTACCTTCCCACCAAAGGTGGTCTCTATTTTTCTACTTGCATTTTTTACCTTCTTTCGAACTGCTAGGTTGGCAGAAGCTGGGACAAGTAACAGGAGCTCACCCCATTATGCGACACTAGGGATTCGAACCGTTGAACTGCCGACCTTTCGATCGACAAGCTCAGCATTTTAGCCACTGGGCCACTGCGTGGCTTAGTACATTTCCCCTAATCATTAACCATGCTTGCAGGAGAGTCTGGGCACCATAATCTAAATGTTTAAAGGTAGTTCTCGCTTAATGACCTTAACTAGGACTGGCAACTCCACCGCGAAGCAAAGGGGTTGCTAAATGCACTGAAGACAAATTCCTTGTGTGTCTAATCACACTTGGCCAATAAAGAATTCTACATTCTAAATGGGAAATTACATGACCTGAATGTGCTTTCTGGCTGGGAAGTGATAAGATATTGTTCTCAGTTTCACACCTTGGCTTTTGTTTGCGTCTTAACCATTCTCCCCCCCCCCCTTTGCAATGTTTGAATGCTGCTTACTTCTCTTTGTACATAACAAAAGCAATGCAATCACACCTGGGACTGGTAGCTGCAGGCCTGCTGTGCAAACAGATCCCTTGAAATCTCTTCCTCTCCAAACTGTCTGCTCTATGATAGAGTGGAGTGAGAAAGGTCGGGCACAGGACAACATATACTGATTGTAATGGTGGTTAATTTTTTCAGCACTTTCACAACTTCATAATGGTTGGTAAGCAAGGACTACCTGTATTGCGTATCAGTTTGCCTATCCCTGAGATAACTTATTCACATCGATTTCCTGAGTCGGATGAAAAGAGAGCACATCTTTTTCCTTCTGTCCTGGTCACTTTTTACAGAGGCACGATTGAGAACGTTTTTAACAAACTGCCTCACTGTTTGGTTTGGTGGCAGCAGTGCCTCAGATAGAAAGCCCATACAGAGAGTGGTAGGGACAGCTGAGAAGATTCTAGGAAGCTTGCTTCTCGTTTTACAGGATACTGCTATAAGCACTATGTGCTTAGAGCTCAAAGCATTGTTAGAGACCCCAGACACCCACTTCACAGCAGGTTTCTGTTGCTCCCCTCTGGAGGAGGTTTCAAAGTATTTCTAGCAGGATACCAGAATCTGTAACAGCTTTGTTTCCTATGCCATCCTTCTGGTAAACTTGCAAGATTCGTTCTTCTTGCCATGTACATGTATACATCTGAACTAGACTGTGTTATTTCTCTGTGTCATATAATATATGTGGGCATATACATAATTCTGTATTTATTTGTTTGTTTGTTTGTTTATTTGGTCATATTTATGTAGCGTATATTGGAGGTAGTGACCCTTTGAGAGCTGTATGCAACAAAATTTCATTTTAATGTATGCTGGTTAGTGTACATTCAAAGTGACAATAAGGTTATTATTCTATATTATTCTATTCTATTCAATATGATTCTCCTCTTTCCATTCTGTAAGTCTTTTGCTGTGCAAGATCATAAGGCAACCCATTGGCTTCCATGAAAGATTATTAATATATGTTCAAAGACAAGAATATGTCTAATAGTTTGGATCAGAGTTAGCCAGTTTAACAAAATTAAGGTGACATTAGTTCATAAAGTGAATATTTAAGTCATAGTCATAGTATTGTAATGGGATAGTCATGGGCTATCCCACAACAGTACTGTAGTGTCTCATTCTTCATATATGAAATCTATGTGCAATGCTATTTTAAGAAAACACCAGGGTGGGGATGGTTTCTCAATATTAATTTAATAATCATATACGATGTCATTAACTTATGAAATTCACCACACAAAACAAATTGATGATTACTAGCTGCCAAACTCCTCTTGGCTTGACTTACTAAAAAATCAGCAAGATACAACTAAGCAAATGAACTCTACTGAATGCTGTACAGGTAGTCCTCAACATATGACCACAATTGAGCCCAACATTTCTGTTGCAAAGTGAGACATTTGTTAAGTGAGCTTTGCCCCATTTTACAACCTTTCTTGCCACATTTATTAAGTGAATCACTGCAGTTGTTTATTTAGTAACAGGGTTGTTAAGTGAATCTAGCTTCTCCATTGACATTGCTTGTCAGAAGGACGCCAAAGGGGGATTACATGACTCCAAGACATTACAATTCTCATAATTAAGAGTTAGCATCTGAATTGTGATCACATGACTATGGGACAATTCTGTGAAAAACAATTCTGTGAAAAACAATTCTGTGAAAAACAATTCTGTGAAAAACAGTCATAAGCAGAGGTAGGCTTCACATAATTTAACAACCGGTTCACCTAGAATAAAAAATGTGAGACCACGTGCCTTGCGCACATGCACGCTGCATCAAAAACATGGCAGTTGCATAGGATGGAATAGTTTCGCTCATGCGTGTGCCTTGCGCACATGCACGCTGCATCAAAAACACAGCGATTGTATAAGATGGCGATAGTGCCGCAACGGGTAGGCGGGCCCAGTCGCTGGCCGTAACTACCAGTTCACCTGAACCCAGTCCGAACTGGCTGAATCCCACCCCTGGTCATAAGTCATTTTTTTCAGTGCCATTGTAACTTTGAACCAGGGGTGAAATGCTCCCTATTCAGACCGGATCGCCCGATCCGGTAGCGATGGCGGTGGGTGGTTCAGAGAACCAGTAGCAAAAATCCCTGTGCCCCCACCCCCCATGTCCAGCTGAGCCGCACAATCATCAGAGGCTTTTTTTTGTTTGTTTTACTTTTAAAAGCATTTTTTCTACAATCTCTTCCGACGAAAAAAATGCTTTTAAAAGTAGGAAAAAAAAGCCTCTGATGATCGCGTGGCTCAGCTGGGATCGTCAGAGGCTTTTTAAAACATTTTTTTCTGCAATCTCTTGGCCGAAGAGGTGGTTAAAAAAATGCTTTGAAAAGTCTCTGATGAGCCCAGCTGAGTTGCCTGATCGGCAGAGGCTTTTCAAAGCATCAGAAAAATGCCATGCCCACCCAGTCACATTACCCCCCCACCAAGCCACGCCCATAGAACCAGTAGTAACAAATTTTACATTTCACCCGCTTCGAACGGTCCCTAAACAAACTGTTGTAAGTCAAGAACTACCTGTAGTTCCTTCAAGCAGCTGATTGCTCTCTGATATTGAGCTGCAGTCCACATCTTATATGCCTATGAGTTTAAATTCAGCACCTTTTCGTTATAAGGTTTCCATGTCCTCAGTAGCAGCCTACTTGATACTACTTCTCATATTCGGTACTATATACCATGTTTCCCCGAAAATAAGACCCTATCTTATATTTTTTTGAACCTTGAAATAAGCGCTTGGCCTTATTGCCATGCGCTCAAAAGCCCGATTGGGCTTATTATGTCTTTCTTTGGGGGAAATAGGGTAGCAGTTTTCTATTTTGATTTCAACATTTCCGCCCTGGAAAACTCTCCGAATATATCTCCTACACCAACTTAGATGGTTTTAGACGGCATTCTATCAGCTTTCTCCAATTTAGCTTACTCAGCATATTGGACTCAATCCTACCAATGTTAGCTACCATAAACAATGATTGAAATCCACAGAGAACCAATAGGCTGAATTCAGCAAATCATCAAGTTTCAAATAAATGGGCAGACAATTAACACAAATCGTTCAAATTGTTATTTTATGTAATGTTAATTATAAATCATTCTTCTATTGATTAGAAACAAGAAGAAGAACACATACTCTAAAATAAAGGCCACATACACCCAGGAATAATTAACACGTAGGAAGTTAACAACTGTCCGGCCAGATCGTTTTGCTTGACCAAGATGGCTGAATAGTGAAGATTGCTGAAGTACATCTAATGCTTTTCAGTTTTGAGTGAGGTAATATGAAAGTCTAATTTATCTAGAGGGCATGAAGTATGGAATCCTTGAATTTAAAAAAAAAACTTTCTGAGCCAGATTTCTGCTAAATTATATTACAGTAAATGGTCTGCATAAATAGTTTTCTGATTGTTATGAAGTGTTCGGTGCAAAGGAGATAAAGAGGAAGGAAAGAGAATTTGTTTTGATAGTTTGGGGAATGCTCAACACTTCACTATGATCAGTATTTACTCCGTGTTTATCAGTTGTTGAGATATGAAGGCGGTTCAGGCTTTATTAGGGCAGGATATTGCTGCTAAATAACGTTAAGCCCTTGTACAAACAGTTTCATAACACCCTTTTAAAGCTGTTGAGATGCCAAATTTAGAACTGAAACAAGAGGTACAGAATTGTGTGGGCTGAAAGTGCCTCAAAGATTTCCAGCCCAAAGTCCTGTGGGAAGGTGAGGGCATTTTTTATTTATAAAGGAGCAATAGAGAGCGCTAGATGTTGTCTCCTATTATGGCAGGAAACTGGTAAATGAAAACATGTTTCAGTCAAGAGCCCGCGGAGCCCAATCTGATGTCCTTCAGATTTGTTAGAACACAACACCAAAAACTCAGTCAAGTTGGCGAAATAGACGGATGCTGGGAGTTATATTTTCTAAAAATTAGAGGACACCAGACTAGGAAAGATGACCTTGCTTCAAGAGATATCTACCATGTAGGATAAATATACAGGCTGTTCTCTGGGAAATCATGTGGCAAAACAGATGGCCATGGGCTCTTCTTGTTATTGTTCATAGTCACTAGAGTAAAATGTTGGTTTTTGGGGTAAGACCAAACTTATTTTAGTTTTTATATCTCATTCCCTTTTAGACACTTTATGTGAGACTTTCCCTCATGCTATTCTATTCCTACCACAACCATGGGTACTAAATTACAATAAGAGAGGCTGATAGGCCTTAAATCACCTAGTGAGCTCTGTGGTTGGAATGGATACTTGGATCTGAAACTCCCTATCCAAATCCAAAGCCACTGGCTCTTTCTTAAAAGTATGTCTTTTTTAGTTTGAATGTATTAAGGAGGCCTGGTTTTTATCAATTAATTAAGCTAACCAAAAGTTGATCTTAAAATACATGTAAATATATTCATATGTATCTATCTCTATATTTGTTGTTGTTAGTTATGAAGTCGTGTCCGACCCATCGCAACCCCATGGACAACGTTCCTCTACCATCCTCTGGAGTCCATTTAAGGTCACGCCTACTGCTTCAGTGACTCCATCCAGCCACCTCATTTTCTGTCATCCCTTCTTCTTTTGCTCTCAGTCTTTCCCAGCATTAAGCTCTTCTCCAGTGAGTCCTTCCTTCTCATTAGGTGGCCAAAGTATTTGAGTTTCATATTTCTATCTTTATCATCTCTCTCTCTCTCTCCCCTCCCTCCCTCTTCCCATAAATACACACACACACACACACACACACTGTATACAGTATATATAGGATAGACCTTACAAATAAAGAGGTAACATCTCCTTCAAGGTAGCCTCCTATAAATTCTTGGCAACAAGTAATTTGCTAAATGCCTTCCTCCACAAAATATCTATCAGCCTGTCTGTCTGTCTACAGATAGTCCTTGACTGACCATTTAACTCAGGTCAAACTTACAATGGTCTTGGAGAAATGTTACTTTTGACCTGTACTGTGACTTACAACTCATTTACTCATTCCACCACTACTGTCATCACCCAAACCCAATTTGAGTGCTTGGACATTGGCTCACATTTACAACTGGCCGCAGCCTTCCGTTGTCATGGGATTATAATTTGCAACCTTTTCTGTCACTTTCCAGCAAAAAATTCCCATTGGGGAAGTTGGATTTGCTTAAAAACTGCACGATTCACTTAGCAACTGCTGTAAACATGGTTGTAAAAGTGGGTCTGACTTGACCTACTGTGCAACAATTTACGTTGGAAATTTCTGTACCAAATGTGGTTGTAAGTTAAGGACTATCTATATCACCAATCTAGCCTATTATTTTGATATTTTGTGGCAACTGTTCCATCCCAATTATCAACCATATCCAACACTGTTTAGTTTTCTGAAAATAGCCAAGTTTGGCTAGGCATCAATATGGGCTTATTTCGGTTGACTGCTCCTGAAAATTAATTTTCTTGTTTGTTTCACGTCTGCTCCTATCTTCCCTTCTACATGCATTCCTTTGAGAAAATGGGGCTCATCTGGAGCTAAATGAGTTAATAGCCACACAGGATTTCATCCAGGATGTTTTCCCATTCCTTTCGGCCCATTATTTTCCTCTACCAATTTCATACACAAGACTTTATATGCAGGAAGTATTGAAAATCTGAAGAAAGGAAGAAAAAATTATCACTCACTTTCCTTCTGGCTTCTGCTCTCTGAAAGCTCTCGTGCTGTATAAAAACAATTGCTGCAAGAACTCGAGAGGACAAAGGATTTTCATTTTGCAATATATTTACTGCACGCTCCAGGTTCATCTCTCCTTCTGGATTCCTGGATGAGTTAAACACAAACAGATACCAAATCAACAGGAGAAGGCAAAGACAAACTCTTTTTGAAGAGGAGTCTGACATAATTGTATCCATGTAGCTATCTTGGTTTTTCTGGGATATTTTCTTCAGTTTCTACTGCTTTGGGGTCTCCCATCCAAGCAGACCTGAACCTGTTTAACCTCTGACCCAGACAGAAGCTATAGTGGTTAAAAACAGCTGGTCTTGTGGTATTTTAAAAGGCCACCAGATTTTTTTACGAGAAACTTTAGCAAAATAACTGCTTTGTCATTAAATGTCATCTTCAGGGGACAAAGGATGATAAATTTATGAGATTAAAGTTCAAATTAACAGAGGTAAAGGTTCATTACCCATACATAACTGTTCTTTCCTTTATAACTTTCCTTTATTATGTGGGTGTTCAGTCGATTCAAGACCATATTGGACTTGCAAAATATATCAAGAACCACAATCTCCCAATAGCAAGGCTAGGCCCCAAAGTGTATATGATCTGGGTATGAATGGGGTTTCACGGGCTCAATGAATGTTTGAGTCCCAACATCACACTGAACCAAAACTAACCAAAATTCTAGACAATATATAATAAAGGAGAACCATTTTGCACTTCAGATTGCATTTGATCTATCCCTTCATAGACCACTCTTGTATGAAGTCATTATATACAACATATATACTTTTCTATAAACTGTTGTCCAATTTCATACTGCTGTAGACTTTCAAATTTGAAACTCATTACAGTAGATGCATTGAATTTAACTCCCATAAGCTTCCAACCACTTGGAAGGTATTGATGCCTCTAGCTAGCAAGAAAGAGGAAAAATCCTATGGGTGATTTCAAGAAGAAGAAATCCCCACACGCTAATTATCTTGATGGAGCATTTTATAATAACCAGCCTTACTACTAGGCAAAGCATATTAGCTCTCTCAGAGAGCAGGTACAGGTGTAGGATCAGTAGTATTCTCTCTCCCATGGGTTCTCTTGAACCTTCCCAGCTGTTCTCTTTTGAAAGGTAGACCTTCAATTGCCATAGGGCCAGCTCTGTGCATTTAAACTAGCATGATGTCCCATTGCAGATCCATTGCATAAGGCAACATGATTCTGTCTGTGCCTATGGAAAACTGTGATGATAATCTATGCACTACATTGTTATATAAGTCAAACATGAGTCTGTTTTTCCAGCCACTCTCAATCAACACTGATAATTCCCAAGTTTAGTCTGAGGTCTACAATTGACAGGATCACACAGATATACAACAAAGGTTTTCTTTACTTCCCTGATATATTTTTGATGGCCTTTCATCTATCGTGTATCAGTTCAGTCTTTCTATTTGCTTCTTATCAGTGAATAGCAATCTTGGAACATAATTAGACATGATGGCAATATTTGCCTTTAAAGTCATCAGCCTTGCCCAGTTTGCTTCTATGGATGGATATAACCAAGCTATAGAAACCAAACATTTAACAATTCTTTGGTGCATAGAACAAGTCCTAACAAGCTTATCAAGAAGCAGAATCCTTCTGCGATTTAGCAAGATGTACTGTAAATTGACGTCCATGATAGACAAATTATAGATTCAGACCATGAATTATTCTAACAAATCTCCAAGCCATTTGTCTAGCCTCTTGATTGGACTATTATTAATCCAAATAACTGTGTTATTTACTCATTGCTACATTATATTGCATCCTTCTTTTAAAGGATTGAAGGTGCACAATGATATCTTTTTTTCATTGTCATAATTATTATATGAGATTGGTAAAGAGGAACAGTTTCAATTATTCCATGGCTTCTCCTGCTTAGTTTCAAATATATGTAAAACTTAGGGATCCTTAGCTCTCTAGATGTTGTTAAACTTAGTTTTCTCATGCAACTTACTCTAAAGCCACTCCTGCTATTTACCTAGGTATGATTAAACACAATTCTCTTTATTTAATGGGTGGGTTCATACATGATGTGCCAACCTAAATATATGACATAACACATGGAGGTAGCACAATCAGAAACATACTGAGAAGCGGGATTTCCTCTTTCTTAAAGGAGAATGACTCTTCTTCTGTTAAAAATAACTTTATAAAAATAAATAAAGTATACTAGCAAAAGTATTACTTGATTAAAAAAAATAATTTATTTTTATCTATTTGATTGGTAGATTCAACCCCAATCATTTAGGCTTTGCAGCCCTGATAATTATGCCTTAGTTGCTTTATTTATCACTCCCTATTTAGAACTGCCAAGAATAATTTCTAAAGAAAAATAAAGGCTATTTCAAGAAACATTTTTAAGGTGTACTCATCTTTTTTCTACGTGTCTCAAATTTATCAGCTGGATTTCTATCTGGATTGAGATACCTGGCTTCTATCCCAAGTCAGCAAACACTGGTATTGCCTAGAAGATTCAACTGTTACCTTCAATCCAGTTGTTGCCATAGCTGGAACTAGCTCACCCCATAAACCTGTTCTGACCTGATATTACATGAATAGTCCCCTTCTATCTTCTTTGTTTTAAATATTTTTTATTGTTTCATCCCCTTCTATCTTCTTGACACTGTATATCTTAACAGCTGCAAACTTAATTCCAGGAAATACAAAGTCAATCACTAAAAACCAGTAGAATGCAGCAGGAATTCCGAAAGTGAGCAAATAAACTGATAATTAGTGGTTAATCATGAATTAAAATAAAGTCTAACATTCTGCCTTTGGAAAATGAACCAATTCTAACAACACATATTTATCAGAATTCTGTCTGATTTAGTTCAATGGGTTTCATTACAAAGAATATTAGCTGGCTTCCTGTAATGTACTAAATTATAATTTCTGCCAGCCATTCTTTGTTGAATAAGTCACAAACTCATTAACAAAAATTGTCCAAAATCAATCTCTCTGCATTATCAAAAATCAGAAAAGAAAGTGGTGGCACAACGGTTAGAATGCAGTATTGACGGCTAATTCTGCTGGCTGTCAGGAGTTCAATCCTGACCGTCTTAAGGTTGATTCAGCCTTCCATCCTTCCCAGGTTGTAAAATGAAGACCCAGATTGTTGGGGGCAATATGCTGACTCTGTAAATTACTTAGAGAGGGCTGTAACCCACTACAAAGTGGTATATAAGCCTAAGTGCTATTGTAGAAAAGTCAGACTCACCTATACTGTGCATTGCAAAAGTGAAGATGAATGAAGGCAGAAGCAAGGATTGTGGGCATTAATTCGGCTGCCCAGGAGAATATAAAATATATCATATGCCAGATAGGTGGAGAACATCTGTGGTCCTCCGGATGTTCCTGAACTACATTTCCTAGAATCCATCACTATTGGTCATGGGAACTAAGCTTCTGGGAATTAGAGTTCATAATTCTAACTAACATAGTGTTCAACATTTGAAGGACTAAAGGATCTTTATGTTCTACATACTGTCTTGCTATGAACTGAAAATACTACTGCCAGATGAGTAGTCTTGGGCAGGGATGTCAAACTCAAGGCCCCTGGGCCAGATCTGGCCCACAGGGCGCTTAGATCTGGCCCGTGGGGCTGCCCTGGAAAAAGCGAATGACTGGCCCGCAGTGCCTCTGCCAGCAAAAACGGAGCTCGGGAGGAGCTCGGCTGCGGTGGCTTCCTGCAAACGTCTGACAGTGAAAGCAGAACTCGGGTACACCCGACAAAAATAATGCCGAGCTAGCTACTCCCACCCTGGCCACGCTCACCAACTCCCCCCCGCCGAGGTCAAACACAACCATGATGCAGCCCTCAATGAAACTGAGTTTGACACCCTGGTCTTGGACATTGCTAATAGTGTTGCATTTTCAAAGACATACCCTATTTGAGATCTGCTGGCAGATATCCTTTCATGCTCAACGATGCCATTTGCTCCAGCAGCAGCCATAGCCGCTGTCATCGTCATCCTCTTCCCATTTGCCTCAGCGAAGGAAGCTGGCAGGGAGGCTTCCCTCGTGTTCTGGTTTCTGACGGTGTTCTGATGCCAGCTCGAATGCCTGTGCTGGGTTCCAACTTGGGAATGCAAAGAAGATCTGGCTTGGCCCACCGCAGTCCCAGAAGTGACATAATTCTCCTTCTCCAAAAGATTGCTCATACTCCGGCTATTCCCCACACGCTGATACAGTGGCACTCCTGGATTGAAAGATATACAGTCCACCATGGTCTCATTGGTCGGCCCAATGTAGAACTGCCTGGGCCCTCTGCTTGAAGCACTGCGGCTTGTGTAGCCAAGGATTTCAGAACGAGCATATCTTGGCGGCAAGGCGCAGGTTCTCTTGCTCTCGTTCTGTCGAATTGTTAAAGCCCTGTTATAGCGCATGTCATTGTGGAAGAGAAATGGCTTTTCGGGACTGCTCTCAGGAGAAACCTCCAATCTCTTCAAAGGCTGTCTGTGGAACCTCTCTTCCACTGCCCTGTAGTTGTAAGGGAGGCTGCGAGGACCCCAGCCATTTTCATAGCTACTTTGGGAGCCAATCTGTTAAAGCAAACAAAGTAAAATTAAACAAAACCAGGGAAAGGACAATCAATTGGAAGTGTCTCACGAAGGAGTAGCAAACAGGAGGAGGAATATTTTTGGAAACTTGTCTTTTTTGTCTCAATCTGTGGAAAATATTCATTTCAAGAAATACACCATTGTATAGACTTTATTATTAATATAACGAATAGGTACAGTACAAATAATCCTCGATTTACGGCCACAATCAAGTCCAAAATTTTTGTTGTTAAGCGAGACATTTGTCAGGTGAGTTTTTCCCATTTTATGACCCTTCTTGCCACGGTTGTTAAGTGAATCACTGCAGCTGTTAAATTAGTCACATGGTTGTTAAGTGAATCTGGCTTCCCATTGACTTTGCTTGTCATATGGTTGCAAAATATGATCACATGACTCTGGGACAATGCAGAGGTCATAAATACATGCCAGTTGCCAAGCGCAACTGGCGCTTTTGATCGTGTGTCCATGGGGATGCTGCAATGGTAGTGTATAAAACAGTCATAAGTCACTTTTTTAATGCCATTGTAATTTTGAGCAGTCACTAAACAAATGGTTGTAAGTTGAGGACTACCTATACAAACTAATGTATGTAACCAGAATGGATGCAATGAGACTCCAAGTTATAATTTATAACTTTCCTGGTGATTAAATCCAAAGAAAACACACACATATTTTATTTGCACACACTTAGATATGCCAAAGATAAAGTATATATATGTGTCTTTTCATTTCTTCTCCCATTTAACATCTAAATATGCATAGAAAGTGTAAGTCATGGTCTTGCCTTAAAATATTTACAAATATCACAATGAAACTATTCCTTCTTAATGTGTTTGAGATCACATATTCAGGAATGCTGACACTTCCCACTTTGTTCACGATCCATTTTTTTGTTCTACAGGGAGGAACCAAGATACAGATGAAACATGAAATGTGTTTCCAAATCAGGGACTATGTTGGGCAAGTTGAGCCCATTCATTGGCTCATATCTCAAGGAAGTCTTTGAGTGAAGTGTGTAGGTAACAGGCTCCCACTGAGAACACAACTAAAAACTGGATAGGTGTTTCAGGAAACAGTAGTCATATAAGATGGCTGGCAGTTTTATTAATGAGTGGGAATGGGATCTTAGAATTTACATCCAATCAGTTCTCAAAACTTTCCTTCTCATTAAGGGAAGACTTGATATTAGGCTTCCCAAAGACTTAAACATTCTAATAGCTTGAGAAATATTTTTTTCTCTTGGGTGGGTGACATTTGTGCGTTGTTACTGCAATGGACTTTTCTAGTCTCAGGCTCTTTGTATTTGACCTTGGTCATCCTAACCCTTATTCTTCCATTTCTTCTTATTTCAAATCCTCATAGTGTCTGTTGATACTTGTTTACATTTTTTCCCCTATACCTTCCCGTCTCCATCAAATTAGGCTGGAATCTTCCAGACACCATCTATCTATCTACCTCAATCTCTCTCCTCTTCCATTGGGAATTTAGATAGTTTCTAGTTTGTTATCTCCATATTCTAGTCGCCCAAAACAGAAGGATCAGTAGCCTCAGCTCTCTCTTTATTTCTCTCTCTCTTGCTGAAAAATGGATTCCTATATTGGCACAGCAACACAAAGTCCAGGCTTAAAGTTGGGAATTTCTGGGGTTTCTTTTATTCACATGATTCTTGGCTAATATTTCCGGTTTATTTCTAGTGTTAATATTCTGCTTGTTTCTAAGACCCTCAAGACAATACTCACTTGAAAAACCCCTTTTTAGGAGCCCCAAATTGTTTGAAATTGATTTTTTGAGAGATAACAGCTACCCCAAAGATTTCCACCACGTAGGTGAAAGGGAAACCAAAATCCAGCATTCCTCTAAATATACAAGTGCAGGACTGCAAAATTAATTGACCATCCTATCTTTGATTCCCATTTTGCTTACATTCAGCTTTCATCCTTAATTGTAGCATTTGTAGCATCCTCTAATATTTGGCAGTAGAAAGTGATACAAAATACCTCACTATTCTTCTGTCTTTTTTTTTTTCTCATGCCAGTTCCGAATCCCATTATTCATCTCATTTAGAAAATCCCTGCTACTAGTAGGTGGTTTCCCCCACCCCCTTAGCTACTTTCTAACATTACTATAATTTAAAAGAATAGAATTACTAAACTATTGTTTTAAAGAAAGTCAAGATGGCTGAAGGCTAAATTATGCCATTACCGTACATTACCAATGTTGCTTTTCTGTCATATATTTGTAGTCAATGATAAAAATCAACAAAACTCACTCAGCTGTTTATTGAAGCCAAATATATGCAGTGTTTCTTTCTGGAATATGATTGCATGTGAGCATCATGCCTACAAGGTTAAATTACTACTCTCTACAAGCAGCCATCCAGTTTTCAAGGTTATTTCAGTTACCTTGTACCAAACAGAAAACACGGTTTGCTGTTTCCTCACAGGTTTATATTACATTCCTATTCTTCCCTCCCCAGTGTAACCTAATTGTTGTAACCTTGCATGAAAAATAGATGAAATAGTTTTTAATTCTACATGAGGAATTAGGCAGGTGCAAAGTAGATTACCGATAGTGGAGAAATGACAAGGCAAAGCAAGCAATTACATAAATGCAGACATTGTAATTAAAACCGGGGCAGACAATGTAATCCATGCAAGATGTTTGAGTCTACAGGATCCACGCTATGCCTTGGAAAATATAACAACAAAGACAATTTTCTTTTTGGCTTATGTGCAATCAGAAGCCCCAGAGTCTGATATGAGGATTAAATTCCTTCCTGGTAGGGAGATTGTAAGGGGGAGCAGTTTTTCCTCTTTAAAATATTTCTGTTTTGATTCTACCTTGGTTTGACAATATAGCTAAGATTCATGTGTAATATTTAAAATGATTATTGTTATAAAATAATATTTCTTTCTGTCCTTTAATCACAGCATGTACTATTTGCCAGTAATGAATACATGGAGTCAGCATTGGCAAGCAAAGTGGCCAACTAACAATGCAGTCCTACATGTGTTTATTCAGAAGTCAAGTATTGTATTTTTTGGAGTATAAAATGCACCACAGTCTAAGACGCACCTTAGTTTTTCGGGAGGAAAATAAGAAAAAAGCTGATTGGTGGATGGATTGGCCTCCCTGAATACCCCCAATCAGCTGTTCCCAGAGGTGAATTTAAGCAACAGGATCCTTGGTTGGGAGCTCTGTGCCTTGCTTTTTTTCCCGCCTCTGAAACTTCTGAAACTCCATTTCAGAAAAAAACTTTTATTTCTGCCTCTGAAAGCCTCCAAAATACAGCTTCAGAAAAAAAAGGCTTTTTTTCAGAAGCTTCCTTCAGAGGCTTTTATTCCGAAGGACTATTTGTACTCTGTTCAATCTCCTTTCTTTGGTATTGGTATGTAGATTAACCTCTTCTGAGCTGTTGGTTATTGTGTCATTCTCCAGATTTGTTAGCATAGTTTGGTTAGAACTTTTACTGATTCTTCTTTTGTTGCTTGCCATATTATTTTAGATAAAAGCCTTTCAGAGGTTTTTTTTCTGAAGCTTCGTTTCTGAGCCTTTTTTTCTGAACCTTCTTTCAAATCTCTGTTTGCGAGGCTGGGTGGTGCTACATTCTGAGTATAAGACACACCCAGATTTTTACTCTCTTTTTTGGGGGGGGCGGGGGCGGGAAGGTGAGACAAATATGGTATGTTGTAACTTTAAATAAGTGCGTATAAGATTGCAACCTGAGAAACCAAATTTCTTCAATGTACAAACAAATCCTCAATTTACAACCATAATCGAGCCCACAATTTCGACTGGAAGTTGTGACGGTCACAATCTTTTTGCAGTGGTTGTTCAGCAAACCCATTTTTCCTATACAGCGTTTCTGCTGGAATTTGGAAGTAAATGCTGGTTTCGGGAAAAACCATCATAAATCATGATCATGTGACCGTGAGGGAGCTACTACAAACAGCTCTAAATATAGCCTATGTGACCATGGGAGGAGAGGTGGACATCAGAACTTCAAATCCAGGGAGTAAGTAGCTCTTTTGGTCTGTTGTAACTTTGAATGGCTGCTAGGCAACCAATTGTATGTTGAGGACTATCTATACACAGCTACTAAATTTATGTCTTTCTACTCTAACAGCAAACATACCCTTGACATAGTAGTGGGTTTCAAATCCCGTCGCTACCAGTTTGCTCGTGGACATGCACGTGACGCTTCTGTGCATGTGCAGAGACGTCTGGGTGGGCGGGCGGAGCCTCCCACCACTGCCGCTACCAGTTCGCTCAATCTGGGGCGAACTGGTAGCAACCCACCACTGCCTTGACACAAAGACATGGTATCAGTAAACTGTTTAGAAGATGCTACTAGAACCAGAAATATTTTTCCTCCCCTTTTAAAACCTAAGTCTTCCCCTGCGCCGCAATGAAGCTTCAAAATAGTTTCCTCTGATATCAAATGGAGGCTAATTTAATATTTTTTGAGCAAAGATAAGAGCATTTAGTGTTGCCAAGCCTACAGGGAGAAACAGGGGCTGAGAGAGAAGGAATGGAAAGAAGAGGAGACTGAATGAAGTTTAGAAAAAAAACCCACATATTTTTATTTCACTGGCTGGGGAATTCTGGGAGGTGAAGTCAACACATCTGAAAGATGCTAAGTTTAAAATTGAAAGATACTAAGATAGAAGTCTACCATGCCTAGTTGTTGAATTTATAATAATGGTGAAAAGATCTTTGCGCTTTAAATGCAAAACCTGAGAAAAACTCAATAGGCATTCTCATTAATAACAAAACAGTCATTCAAGCAGCCAAATAAGATCTAATCTACATTCATATAAACCTTTATGTATTAAAGCCTTCTCACCTGATGAGACTGATAATATGAAGTTGCAAAAGATGGTCTTGAAGCAAAGTCTGTTTCCACTCCATCTAATTTATATACATACTCTGGAACACTGCTAGCCCGATGCAAACCTCCTGTAGAAATGCAGGAAAAATAAGCTTTCAGTAAATCACATAATACAAGTGTACAGTACAGTATACAAGCTCAATTGTGTCATAAATTGAGGACTACCTGTAAAAGTAGACCTGAGGCTGCTGAATTATATCAGCTGGAAAGCCAAACCAGGATTAATTGGAAATAAAAAGGAGAGTAATCCTCAATTTACAACCATTCATTTACAGACCAAAGTTTCTACAACTTTAAAAAAAAGGTGACTTATGACTGGCCCTGATGCTTAAAATAATCACCACTCTCTCCACACTCACATGATCAAAATTTGGGCACTTTGGTAACCAGCATGTATTTGCGACAGTTGTGGTGTCCTGAGATTGTGTGATTGCCATTTGTAACTTTCCCAGGCAGCTTCCAACAAGTAAAGTCAATGAGAAGCCAGATTCGCTTTACGACTGTGTGAGTCACTTAACATTTAGAGTGATTCGCTTAACAATCATGGCAAGGAAGGTTATAAAAATATTTGCTTTGTGGTTGGATAAGTGCGTGTCCCACCTTTGCAAATAGAATATCAAACAGCATTTTATCCACAATGATTGTAGGATATAGGCAAGGCCAGGGGGTAACGTTGAATGATCGTAGAAATCGGACACTGTATTCAGCAGGGCACTTTCCAGGTTCATGTAATGTCACATCTTTGCTTCACAGTTTCATGTTACGTTCATTTTATCTAAGTTCAAAAGCCACTTAAAGCCACTTTAGCAATACGGACTTCAAACTTCAGTAGTGGAACACACTATCTTTTCTGAACTAAAACCGGGAACACTGTACAGTTACAAGGAAAAAATACAAGAACAAACATCAGGTAACACTTCCAAAACGTTTCTGCATAGTAAAACTGAAGCACAGAAGTTTATGGCACTACGTTTGAAATTTAATATTACAACAGCATTCAGAAATCTGGAAGCCCAACCAGATGAGTTTCTGTCAATGAACAAGAAATGATGATTAGACTGTTTTTATGCTTTATTAGTGAGATCAGAAATAACAAAGCAACCATACTTGGAATACTTTCCCTACAGCACTAAACAAAAACTCATGTAAAATGTATCTCAGCCTATTTCTATAAATACAAATGTAGAAACCATAGTTGATTTGTTATAACAGAGAAGTCATTTTACATATAACTTGTTTGCTGTCCAGAACAACTGTGTCCAAGAACTGTTTAAGGACAATTTTAAGATTCATATTCTTCCTTTTATGTTTTTTTTAAAGGTTAGTCTTGGAGCGCACAGCCTTTCAAAATAAAAGAAATATGTACAATTATTTTAGGATTGCTGCTCTTTATTTTAGCTGCCCTTGATTCTTGAATTGCCTGTTGGGAACTTGAATTCAAACATGGCAAAAGCTAAATTTGATTTAATTGGTTTTTTAAAAATTACAGATGGTAGCCAGTAGCTAATTAGATCACCACTCCTGGTGTACACCAATCCAGAAAAGGTGAAACAAAGCTACATTCTACCATGTGTTCTTTGCAGTTATTTCATTTGTGAAAGCCTTGTCAAAATATTTCCTCCCTTTCTCATCAATAGAGAATTGATTTGGATATCAAGATGGGTGGCATATAAATTTGATAGACAGGCAGGCAGGCAGGCAGGCAGGCGTAATTCAATTCTGTTTGTAGATGCCACAGCGATTCTACATCCCAAGTTGGTTTGAGGATATATCTCAGGATGTTTGCCTCTTACATGTAGGGAAAATGCCTTTCTTGTCTATCACTGCAAAATTAAAAAAAAAAAAACCACCTAATTTTCTCTATCATGCATCATCAGTCTTGGGAAACTGATTACATCAGCCTTAATCAGGTTAAATCCTTTATGAGTTAAGTTTCTTCTTTGCCTTAACATCCTGGCTGGGGGGGGGGGATCATTTTGCAAATGCTATTTTGCATGTTGCAGTGCTAACAAGCATGGCAGTTATTAAGATTTACAGAGCAAAGGTCATGTATTAAATGATCAATGGTGCCTACGTTTGTAAATACTGTACTGAAGTCAGCTCTGTTAGATATACTCCATTGTGTATCCAACTATTAGACTAGATTTCAGGCTAATCTGCTTTGAGGATTGTATACATCTTGGCCCCTAAAATATTGGCATAAGGTCATCTATTCTGAGATGACCTTATGGCACCCCAACTCTCGGAGATCTTCTTGGTTAAATATGGATTTAAAATTCCGTGCCCCTTCTGCTAAATATCTGAGCTCAATCTCAGGGAGTCTGAATGGACATGAAACAATGGTATTTGAATTCAGACCAGTAGAAAGTTCATAGCTTTCCCACTCCTAAGATAAATAATGCCATCAGTTAGAATTCTGCAGCATGGTTAAACAGGACATAAGACATTCCCAAATAAGATGCATCATTATCTTTAAACTGAAAAAAAACCCTGTTCCCATAACCACTCTTGCATTATGGTGCAGTCTGGCTGTCCGTTGTATCAATAAACTTTTGCTTATTCTACACTGACTCCAGCTATTGATCCCCCATTACTTTCCCATGCTCTGGAATCTTTCAATTACAACCAGAGCAAGCATTCCTTAATCTCCCACCCCAGTCTCCCCTGAGACCACCAGCAAACTGCGTAGATTAGAAGAAACATATGGCAGATAAAACTGTAGGGCAGAATTGTGGATTAATGAAACTCTTTACCCATACCTGGAAAGTTAAGCATTTCTGCAGAAAATGCGAGAGGCGGGGACCCCGTTTTGTCTTGCATTCCTGAAAGATTGAGTTATTTGAGCTGTCCTATTTCTTTGGTTACAATTGGATTTCTGTTCTAATTTATTTTTTAATCGTTCTCTCAGGCTGGGTGTCTCACCCTAAGGTCTCCAGCATACCAAATTCAGTTGATTAAACTGGAATATTGTTGTTTATGCGAGTTGTGAAATTCTTGAACACAGGTAGCAATATGTCCAAAATATATAGCAGAAGTGAAATAAATTACTTGATTAAAAGGTTTGGATAAGATTAAGTACTATGGTGATGTGATTTCCCTTACTAGATGGTTTTAGTTTTAATTTAAACAGGAACATAAGAAAAGTTGAAGGTTGTAGCACAAGAGCAGAATTGTTTTACATATATATATATAAAACACTTCTGAGATATATATATAAAATAAATTGCTGTATATTTTGCCACTAATGGTTAATGCTAGTATTGTGATGATCTTTCTGAATTTTTGGCCACCAGATCAGAAAGTAAAGATCTTTAAGAAAGGTTTTTAATGGATGAGTAGTGGTTAACTCACACTGCGGTTATAAATTTACAGTTCACAGAAGCTACAAACTGTCAGCTGGAAAACAAAAACAGGAAATTTGGAGAAGAACTGATTTAGGTCCCACTAGTGAAAAAAAATATCTACATTTAGAAATTAATTAACATTTTGGTGCTAACAAACATCAGTCCAAGGCAATGCTTTACAGATTAAAGTAGAAACGTTTTCCAGTGGTTGGTTGTGAATTCTGGATTCAAACAGCATAGCACGATAATTTGACCTTAGCCTAGATCCATGATGGCGAACCTATGGCACATGTGCTACAGGTGGCACATGGAGCCATATCGGTGGGCACGCGAGTTCAGTGCTGGCGTGCATGCGCGCACCGGCCAGTGGATTTTCGGGCCTTTTGGTACCCCCGGAAGTCAGGAAAAAGGCTGTTTCCAGCCTCAGGAGGGCCTCCGGGGAAGTGGGGAAGGCCATTTTTGCCCTCACCAGCCTCCTAGAAAGCCCTGGAGCCTGGGGAGAGCGAAAAACAGGCCTACCTTGCCATCACATGCCAAAAGTGGGGGGAGCACAGGGGGGTTGCACACACATGCGCGGGGCGCATAGAATTATGGGTGTGGTCATGTGCGAGCGACACCACCCCCTGCACTCCCCCCACTTTTGGCACATGATTGCAAAAAGGTTAGCCATCACTGGCCTAAATTGTTGTAGCTTGGCTTCACAAATCGAAGTGACCACTAAATGGCAATAAGAAAATATTTTTGCTATGTAGTAGCCATTTGGCATTCTGCAGTTTGGATATGGACCTACTACAATCACGTCAATGGGTTCCAGAGCACTCCCGTTTACTTTCTTGAACTCAAATCAAGGGTGGATAGGTTTTTCAGGTAGTGGTCATCCAACCCTATTGGGCACGGGGAATGGTGTGTGATTGAGAGGGGGGGGGGGAGGGAGGGAAAGAATAATTGAAAGTGGTTGAAATTTAGTGAGATCTGCAAGAACCTAGAAGAAATCTAGAAGATTTGGCTCTTTCATGAGGGTTCTTTTATTTTCACTTTTGTGTTTTAAAAAGTTTTAATTTGGGTGGCAAGATGCCCACCAGCATTGTGTCCTGATCTACCACCAAAGTCCATGCTGTCTTGCCACTTAGTTCTAGGCACAACAATATTTGCCTCTGGTAAGTCTCCAGAGTGATGCGTTGTTGTTGTTGTTTTGTCTTTCTATATCTTAATGTCATACAAAAGTTTGCAAGAATGTCTGCACATAAACAGTATTTAAAGTTTCAAGGAGTGCCTGAGATACAACTGCTCCCTTCCTTCCACGACATCCCATTGCAGTGAGGATTATGTTGCTGATCATACGCAAGCGGACATCCGCTGTTTGCAAAATGCCCAAATTCCTTTTCACAAGTGTTATGCAACCTTCTGATCTGGTTACCCCTAATTAATGAAGGTGGTCAGTGATGAGACTGAGTAAACCTGCAACAACAGGGAAAATATTCCATGTTGTTGGGGCAACTACTTAAAGGACCCATTAATTATTCTTAAAATAATTTGAATCTCTTTGCCAGAGCACAAACCATATGATTTGGGTAAGAGGCAATAGAGTGCATCTCGATGGAAACTCCCTTATGAAAACAAAGGTCAAGGGAGCTGCATATTAATTACTCAAATAAGTAGTATTTCATAGGAAATACTAAAAGCAAAACAATCAAGATGCTTTATCTGCATTGTTTCAAGGTTCAACCGTCAAGAGACTCTTGCCACAGAGGTCTCATTCATCCTTCAATCCATATTCTTCCTTCTCTGCATAAAACCACCCTGATCTAATTTAAACATAAGCGGGTGTGTTTGCCTACAAATACGCCAAGGCTTTGCCTGTCTTGATAGTGTTTAGCCACTCCAGTTTAGCAATTCATTTACAAATTAGTAGATAGCTTCTCAAGGGCTTACATCTGATCTAATCATTGGGTTACCCCAAACTCACCTGGGTTCATACCATTTACCAACTGGTAAGTGGGGTCTTGGATGACTTCCTTCGCATAAAACTTGGATAACTTTTACATAGTAACAATAGTAGTACCAACAGTATCATAGCACCAATAGTAGTAACATAGTACCAATAATACTTTTGGTAGACTGAAGCACTGTAATTTGTTATAGCAAACTCTTTCACACACATACAGACATTAGTATAGCATCTTAGAAATCAAACTTTTTTGTGGGAAGGCGAAGACTAGTGTCTGCCTCATCAGATGAAGTAGCTTCCATTCCTGGAAAGCTTGTGTCACCATAAATCGGTTAGCCTTTAAGGTGCCAGATACCCTTCTTTTATTTGTTTTCCTCTCACTCAGAGGAAAAGCAATTATTTAGAACAAAGGATAAGTAGAGAGATTAGATTTCAAAGAAAAAAGGAAGGGATCTTATCAGTTTAAAGCTGGATGTCTTCAGAGTTAGAAAACCAGCAGTCTATCATTAGGATCACAAAATGGTTAGTTTATAATATTCGGCCAACAAGAAGCAGCACATGGTGAAATCAAGTACTCTAAAAAGGATTCGATGTTGGGATTTTGCATTAAGTTCCAATTTCAGGAGCCCAACTTTGTCCAGGTTTCAAACTTTGCTCGTTAAACTCACAACAAAATCAGATCCATTATTTTCCAGCTGTTGAAGGTCTTCAATAATATTCAATATTCAATAATATTCTCTCCTTGCTTTCATTTCATTCATCCTTCTTAGAGCATGTATTGGAGATCAAGAAATTAAATCCCTTGACCCCATAATTCTATATAAACAGCAAAACGTATTTTTAAACTATGTAGGGCCATTTTACCACACTTGTTTATTCAGTTAGATGGATTTGTTGGCAAAAGATATTATTTATTAATAATTGGAGCCTGGTTGATCTATAAACATTCCAGTGTTCCAAGAAAAATAAGGCAACATCTTATATATCATCTGCAGTTTATTTAACATAGTAAAATATATTTAAAACACTCCCTTTAAAAATTTAATTTTCGACAGAGAGATATTGGAAGAGAAAAAAAAAATCTGTACCAAGGAAAACAGAGCAACATCCAAAATAATTGATGTAATTAATTTCTTAGTTGCATAATCCCCATGGAATTATATGCCCTATTTGCTCAAGGAAATTTGAAATTAATTGTTCATACAAAACAGAAACCTTTTGTTCTGTATATAGAAAATGAACAATGTCAGATATGTAGTCCAGTGTCACACTTTTAGAATTGAAGAACTCTGCAGGAGATGAACCGAAGAACGGTGCACAATTTTTTTTTTAAGTGTATGAAAATTCATTGCTATATAAAGAAATCCCTGAAACAGACTCCTAGGTACGAATGATCACTTTTGAGGATTGCAGGTCTTACCTTGCGATCAAACTTCTTTTAACTTCAAACGGGTGCATGTGCAATAAAACCCACTTTAAGGTATAATTATGCAGTTCCTGTATTAAGGAACTTCAATCGCTACACAGTTCTTTAAACATTTACTCTAGCATTTAGAGGAATTACTGTATGGATATTATCGTTCTCCAGAAAGCAGTCTCTCAACAATGCAAAGCCATCTGAAATTAAAAGGCAGAAAAAGCGACAAGGAAACAAAAAAGCTGTTGCCACCAAATGTAAATTGCAAATGTTTCACAGAAACTTAAACCGCTCTTAGGATTTCTCAGTTACAGGTATATTCTAATAAGAAATTTATACTACATCCTTCTACCAGGTTTATTTCCGTCTATGGGCCCAATGCCAATTTTCAATCAAGCTCATTGGTCAGCCTCAGATAAAGTCATGCTTTTCAATGATCTTTGCTCTGCAGTCTGCAAACAATGGAGAATTATTCACAAAGTTAGGTGTACGCACAATAATCTAAATAAATGTACTTCTGTTCCCTTGATTGCATTGATTGACAATTATACTCTCGGGATGGCACAAAAGGCAACTTTTCTTTTCTACAGCTAGTTCTCAACTTATGACTACAGATAGTCCTCAACTTGTGACCACAGTTGAGTCCAAAATTTACATTGCTAAGTGAGAAATTGGTTATGTGAGTTTTGCCCCATTTTACAACTTTTCTTGTCAGATTTGTTAAGCGAATCACTGCAGTTGTTAAATTAGCAACAGAGTGGTTCTCCATTGACTTTGCTTGTCATAAAGTCACAAAAGTTGATCACATGATCCTGGGACACTGCAACCGTCATAAATATGAACCAGTTGTCAAGCATCTGAATGTTAAGTCGCATGACCATGGGGAACTGCAAAGGTCATAAGTGTGAATAGTGGTCATACGTCACTTTTTTCAGTGCCGTTGTAACTTTGAACAGTCACTGAACAAACTGTTGTAAGTCAAGGAGTACCTGTATTTGTTTTCGTTTATTAGCCATTCAAAGAAAGTGATTTATGACTTTGTTCTGAGAAATATGACCATTGCACTGGCACTTATAACCATCACAGCATTCTCACAGTGATGTGATTAAAATTTAGGTGCTTGGAAACTGGGTATGAATTTATGACAACTGCAGCATACTAAGGGTCACGTGATCGCCATTTACAACTGCAGTAAAAAAAAAAGAGTTATAAAATCGGGTGTGACTATTTTAACAATCATACTGCTTGGTGACTGAAGTTCTGGTCCCAGTTGTGGTCTTAAATTAATGACTATCTGTATCAACGTTTGTAGGCAAGAAGAATCACAAAGAATGCCAATACTGAAACGTCTCAGTGCTTTCTAGAGCAGGGGTGTCAAACTCAATTTCATTGAGGGCCGCATCGGAGGGCTGGGGTGGGTGTGGCGAGTTTGATGTCACCCATGTCAGGAACATCTGTGGTGGCCCGAGTGCTCTACCAGTGAAAACAGACTCCTGAGCTACGTTTTCAGCTGCAACAGCCTCCTGCAACCCTCTGCCAGCAAAAACAGAGCTTGAGAGGGCCGCACACAGTCTTCGCAAGCTCCGTTTTCAGCTGCGATGGCCTCCTGCAACCCTCTTCCAGTGAAAATGGAGTTCAGCTGCGTACGGGCCTCCTGAGCTCCATTTTTGCTGGCAGAGGCCGGTCCTTCACTGTTTCCAGGATTGCCCCACAGGTCAGATCTAATTCTCCCACAGGTCCCAGGCCTTGAGTTTGACACCCCTGTTCTAGACAATACAGAGTTTTGATGATAAAGTTGCACCCTTAATCTTACAGAATTGGATCTCTCTCTCTCTACAGATTCACCCGAACTTATCATCACTTAATTAATTAAAGTAACCGTTTATTTACTTTCCTACCTCTTTGGCTAAATTAAAAAAAAAAAACTTAGTGGAAATCTTTGCAGATGCAGATAAAAGTCTTGAGATCATGTCTGTAGCCCCAGTTAATATAGTATATTCTTGAGTCACTGTAACATTAAGCCTTACACTTCTATAGTTACAGTTTCTGTTATTGACATTTATTATTAATATTTATAGTTCTTGCCTTCAGGCAGCTACTTGTTCCTTTAAGAAATCCACTGGTGGATAGGCCCTGTGCTTCTTAAACACTCACACTTTCAAATATATCCACTGGGAAATGAGCCAATAGATAATCCTTTTGCTTAAAGCACTTCCACTTACTGATGCAGTAAGAAATGCACAATTCAAAAGCATACTATTAAATAAAAGGTAAATAAAGGACAGACTACTGTAAAAGCTCAGGAGAGAGTTGATAAAAGCTCAGTGTTGTGCATTTCTTTTCTTTTTTAAAAAAATGCTTTTGTGAACCAAATGCTGGCTGAAATACTTAAGGTAGTAGACCTACTGTCAGTGAAGAAAGAAGGTAAGCTTCTTCTACTAAACCAACTGTAAAAAAAAGACTTTCCCATACAGTATTTGATTGCTGGTGAGGACAAATTAAGAGCCTTTAAGAAATCATAGTATGTATTTTTACAGTGGATTGAGTATCATACATTAGATCAATGGTGGGATTCAAAATTTTTTACTACCCATTCGGCTTGGTGGGCGTGGCAGGGGAAGATACTGTAAAATCTCCATTCCCTCCCCACTCCAGGGGAAGGTTACTGCAAAATCCCCATTTCCTCCCGATCAGCTGGGACTCAGGAGGCAGAGAATAGATGGGGGCGGCGCCAGTCAGAGGTGGTATTTGCTGGTTCTCCAAACTACTCAAAATTTCCGCTACCAGTTCTCCAGAACTGGTCAGAACCTGCTGAATACCACCGCTGTATTAGATCCATTCACTGTGATGTACATGGCTTTGAATTAACTATAACATATCATTCAAATCCTAATATCGGATCAACTACTGTCTAAAAACTAGTTACTGAAACCTCAACTTTAAATTAAAAAAAACATTTAGTAGCTCAACTTTCCTCTGAGAACTTCTGATCATAATCATGAATCCTACTTTGTTCTATCTTTAGAACAAACACTATAATGTAAGTTAATTTAAGAGATAACTTGAATCACGCATTCTCCTAGGTCATGTTGTCTTTAACCCTACGGTATTTCATTAAATAAATCATCCATTAGAAGAATTCAAACAACATCCTGAATCCGAATGATTTAATATGCACTGAAGCTAAGTGAAAATTGTCCCATGATTGGGTATTTAAACTAGGATAAGACAAATAGAATAGAATAGAATAGAATAGAATAGAATAGAATAGAATAGAA